>CATKHO010000027.1:0-105030 GCA_949752695.1 Melanostoma scalare | reverse complement strand
GGGTGAACCAAAATGTAAAAAGCTCCATATCTCGAGAACGATGCGAGATAGACGAAAAATAACGATTTTTTTTGGGTTGCACGTTGGGGTAACTCAATTTGAGACGCTTAATACGATCCTATCAAAACATTCCTGAAATCTCACTTTCCTGGGTGAACCAAAATGTAAAAAGCTCCATATCTCGAGAACGATGCGAGATAGACGAAAAATAACGATTTTTTTGGGGTTGTACGTTGGGGTAACTCAATTTGAGACGCTTAATACGATCCTATCAAAACATTCCTGAAATCTCACTTTCCTGGGTGAACCAAAATGTAAAAAGCTCCATATCTCGAGAACGATGCGAGATAGACGAAAAATAACGATTTTTTGGGGTTGTACGTTGGGGTAACTCAATTTGAGACGCTTAATACGATCCCATCAAAACATTCCTGAAATCTCACTTTCCTGGGTGAACCAAAATGTAAAAAGCTCCATATCTCGAGAACGATGCGAGATAGACGAAAAATAACGATTTTTTTGGGGTTGTACGTGTAACGTACGTAATCGAAATGTAATGAAATGTAATGTAAATTAAAAAGACACACAACCTCTCGTTTCGGTGGTTAACAATAGACTCACCATATTTCCGTTGACCTGGCTGGAACTTTTGATTGAACTCCAGAATGCATTGCTTAACTTGCATTCTGGAATTCAGCTTGACCTACTTAGCCATGTCGCAATAAGTGCGGCCGGAAACTGTTAGTATGCATAATATTGATAAAGCAATAATATGCATAATAACAGTTATGCTTACTGGCATAGTAGGTAAAGGTGAAGGAACCAAATTTAGGTGTATAACATCCCTCCGCCGTTGGATAGTTCAAGCCAGGTCTCCAGAAATAGGTTTGTCTTCTTTTATTCATTAAAATGTTAAATTTATTCTAAAATAACAGATTAAATCACAATGTCTATTCGTTATTAATTCAAATCAAATAATATTAAACTAGAAACTTAAACACACAGACAAAACATTACACATACATTTATAGTGAGTAAAGCTTAACAATATTTCACGTAGTATGATTATGTGTAAATAATATTTTTTTTTTTTTTTTAGTTTAGCTATGTATATTAACTCGAAATCTTATACAATATATATTGGCTTAAATATAACACTGAAAAATAGGCATTTGCTTATAAATCTACATAAGATGTCATATTCACATGTTTATTTTTAAAATTTTTTTTTTTTATTCAGAACATGATTTTTGCTTGCTTTGTAGTAAGTATATGCGTTATGTGTACATACTAATCATTTCAATAATAAAAATAATTACATATTTATAGATCTATTTTTTTTTTTTTTTTTTTTTTAAATTAAATGTTTATTGGATTGATTTATATGCGTTCATAGTTAGTGTTGCTTGTCTGATTTTAAGGAAATTATTAACTTATGGGGCTTTGTTTTTTCGGAAGTATTTACGTTAATTTACATTTAAGTTGATATAATTCTACGATTTTAAATTAAATAACAGTTTTTTGAAAAGAATATTTTTTTTCCTTACACCCGAGCATAGGTGACTCCGTAGACTGTTGAACTTTTGTTGTCGGTCTGTACTGGTGGTGGTGGTGGTCGTGTTACGGGCGCTCTTCTTTTTGGTAGATAAGCTGGCATTTCTATCACTTCGGAATTCGCTATATATTTTCGTTGGGCCGGAATGGTTGGTGGTCCTTTTCGTAGACAGCGGATCAAAAATACTACTGCGGTTACTACTGCTACTAACGAAACGAAGGACATCATGGAATATCGATGAATACTCAGTTCCCAGTCCTGGCTGTCTGCTTTACGTTCTGCCTCCAGGCCGTCCCAAGATTGAATTAAATCGTCAATACTCTTCTTCCCTTCATTTAAAATACTGGCAAAATTTTTATGATTGCCAATTTTTATCGGAAGTAACTCTGGTACAGGTGCTGATTTCGAGACGCTAACTTTTCTCAACAGTGCTTCTTTGAGTCCTGAGTGGTCTACCATGGGCTGTTTGTACTCAGTTATTGCTTCAGCACGAAATTCATAAAACAGTTTGAACCCTTTTGCAATTGCTTCGCATGGCTGCTTCATTTGCAATATTCCCGAATCGCTCAGTGTTACTGCGTAATTTTGGGTTTCACACTTCACGTTCAATGACATCGTTTCCTTAACTTTGAAAAGCCATTCGTTGGCGGACGTCATCTTAAGGAATATCGCCTCCGTTGCGGGAATCGCAGCATATTTACAAGAGTTCTTAGATGATGGCGCGTGCTGTATAAGCTCTACCAGACACTCATTAGATCCCGATGTAAGGATGGGTCTTTCATGCCGACAAATAGCCGTCCTGGTGAGGGAACCTCCTGTCAATACCATTGCACATTGTGCGTACTCTGTTTCGCTCATGATGACAAAACGATCATGGTTTTCTGCTTCGGCAATGTACTCATGCTTGGTGTCTAGCACAAGGTCCCAGTTCTCGTTAAAGGATGTTGGTAGGGGGTATATTTTCTGGACCTTGTACCGAACATATTCGGGTAAAGGTAGTATAATTTTTACCATAAAATTTCCCCCGTCAAGGTACACCGAGGTTTTGGCGACTTGGTTTATTATGAGGGGGTTGTCCAACAAAAATCTTCCTTTACTCGTTATGTTCCGCAATAGTCCGGTGATATTTCCCTCGTCTAATACCAAAGGATGTATCTTATTTTGGTACAGGTCATCCAAAATTGAAAGTTCCAAGGATTGTCGCCCAACTAACAAGCTCTTGAGAGCTTAACTCTTGAAATCTGAAAAAAACTCCCATAAGATTCTTTTAGATCCCATAGCAAGACTTAAGAATAAAGATCTTGTTATGGGACTAAAATGGCTCTCATAACAGTCTTATTATAAGAGTTTAGCAGTTTTGCATCTTATAAGTTCTTAACTCTTATAGCAAAACCAATTTTTGTACTTGTAATAGGATTATATATACTTACAGTCCTATAATAATCTTGTTGTGAGAGTTAAGCTCTTGGCATTGTTTTGAAGTATTTACACTCCCATAACAAGACTTATTTGAGAGCTTAAGTCACTTTACGCTTATATGGAAACCCTTATAGGAGTTCCGTTTTAAACCTCTCATAACAAGAAGCTGTGAAGAGTTCAAATAACAAAAGTCTTGTTATAGGATCCTTATGAGAGCATTATTGCTTTAAGTCTTATTATAAGATTTGCATAGCCAAAAGCATTGCATTGTGTCATTTCATTAATCGGTTTCAAGCGAAGTGGACGCGTATGGAGAAATTCAATTGGAATAAGTGAAAAATATAAGATCTTTTAAGAGAAAAATAATCATAATAAAAAGTGAGAAGAATTAAAAAATTCATGCCCTTGCATGTGCCCCATCACAATATAGAGTATCTTCAGATGAACTAAAAACTTTAAATGAGATTTTTCCGCCAATTCAAAGTGAAGTATGTATGTTTGAATTTAATCTGTTCTAGTTTCTGAGTTCACATAAACAAAGAATATCATAATTATGTCAATAAAAAAGTTAGAGAAGAGTTCGTCGCAAAATGCATCAATAACAATATTTACAATAATTTGCGCAAGTGGAAAAAAACTTTTTGGAAAATGTTACATCGAGTGTATTTTTTTGTTTTGAAATATTTTACTCTTCAAATATTGTGTCTTTTCTCAGAAGCAGAACTAACTAAATCTAAAATTTTACTCAAGTATGATTTAAAAACTTTCCTACTTTTCCAGCCTAATGATTCATCGAGTGAAGATGATGAGGAGAACAATATCTTCATGGATGAATTTATTAAAAACGATGCTTTTAGAACGGATTTAAGGGAAACAAGCAAACATACAACTTGAATGATATCAAAATTCAAAATGCTTTCTTTAAAGTGCAAGGACAACCAACATGTTTTCATACCTCTACTTCACACTATAAATTAGAAAAAAAAAGAGAATAAATTTTACCTTACCTATGGAGCGCTTTATGCTGTCCAATTAATAAAAATAAAGTATTCTTTTTTATGAAGATCTTTTTTTCAAAAGCAGACATAGGTAAACAAGACAGTTGTGTGATTTATCCCTCTTTTGTGTTAAATATACCTATCTGCCAATCTTATGTCGTTTTTGATTGGTTGCACTGTAAAGAGAAGTGAATTTTGAATCCAAAAACATTCATGATCAGTCGCATGTTTACAATTACATGAAACAATCATACACGATTGGGCGATAATCATCTAGAAAGCTACGCTTGCCTGCAATGCCTTTTGACGAGGCAGTCGATGGAGGAGATATTGTGGATGTGCTGAAGACTGCAACTACTACAAAATAGAAAAACATTCTGAATACAACAATCGCAGATTTGCCCATGCTATTTTGTTTTAACTGACACAATTTTCAAGACATAATCCAATAGATTGTTATTGAAAAAAAAAAAAATAATAATTATCCTACTGAGTATATTACACTAACAAAAGCCCAAAATCTCTTTTATTTACCATTAAATCTCAACAGAATATACCTGTTTCATTTACACTTAGAACTTATCCTAAAAAAGCATTTGAGCTCCTATAAAAAGTATTTTGCTCTCATAACGAAACTCTGATTCTTGGCGTTTACAAACTCTGCTCTCTTAATAGTCTTGTAAGAAGAATAAAGATAACTTAGCTCTCATAAAAGTGTAAATAGAAGATTTGAGCTCTTGTAAGCGGTAGCCATATTACAAAATGCAAACAGAATATTTCGATGTGATTTTAGAGTGACCATCCATAATAAATTACAACTTCGCTGAAATATTTGCCAAAATCGTGTAAATGCTTGCTACTCATTTATGACAGCAAAGTACCTGACGTTAAATGCTATCAGTTCACATTATGACTAAAACTGACATGCTGCCAGAAAGAATGAAATTTTAATTTTTTCTGGAAAGCTGTCAGTATTTTCTGACATAAAACTGATGGAGTGTGAATGGTATGCCAGAATCATCCATATTCTTGTCAAAATTATGACCGAAAAAAAACTGACAAACTTGTCAGTCGTGTAAAAAACAAAAAAATATCAGTAGTTATTAAAGCACAAAAAAAGAACATTTTTAATTACTTGGTAGGAATTTTTTGATAGAAATGGTAACCCTTTTTCTAATTAAAATTATAAATGATGTTCTTAAAATATGCATTATTGCGAGGGCGCATTGTTTTTTTCGAAGCAAAATGTATAAATTAGTAGATAAAATTTCAACCGCCTGCATTTTTGTGGCTTCCCGTTTCAATTAATTAATATGTTATGTGCATCGCCCTTGACTTATGAGAATCATCTTAAAATATAATTATTTTCGCACACTATCATCATTTATTGAACAAGACATACAAACAAAAATCAAATAGAAGTTTGTTTCTTTCTTTCATCCTTTCTTTGAATAAGGCATACACACAATTATTAAATAGTAGTTTGTTTCTTTCTTGCAAAAAAATGTTAAATGAGAAAGGTATATGACTTTTTGCAGTTTAGAAATATTCCTTTCTCGTTTTAGTTGCTCCTATAGGAAGAGACACGCTCTCATAGTAAGAGTTAGCAGAGCCTTATAAGATTCTTTCCAGAGGCATTTGATTCACAATCTGTCATCTCATAAAAAGAACTTAACTCTGTTAAGGAAACAACAAGTATCGCAAAGAGAGTCTAGCTCTTGCTATGAGTAGCCAAGAGCCTCCTATAACTAGGCCATTTAAGGCTTATAAGAGTCTCATAACGATCTTGGAGAGCGCTACAAGATTACATTTAACTCTCAGAAATAAGTGTAGTAATGCTCTTGGAGAGTCTTATGAGAGTAAAAATGTTACTTGGGCGGTTTTGGACTTCTAAAACTTTTGTGGTTATGACTGAAGTCATTGCAGTCGCTTCACTTGTCGCTTTCAGCATCGCGATTTCCTTGTTCGTGACTTGACTGTACGTTCGGAAAGTGGCACTAAGGTTACCCATGCTCACAGCCATATTTTCGATTTCGTCTGTCAGTTGTGAAATGGGTTTGGATAACGTGTCGAAGTTTGATTTCATGACACTTAACTGTCGGTGCATTAATTCGAACGAGCTCGCATCCTGTTTGTGGAGAACTTCCAACTGGTGGTAAACGCTCCTAGCATCTTTGCTATCCATAGTACCGAAGGCCCATTTTGAAAATCCTCCTATGAACTCCAGTGCGCGTTTTTGACGTTTAGCATGTGTAAGTTGTTTCATACGAAAGGCAGTTCGTCGTAAGTTGTCGATGTTTGTCTCAGTCTCTTGAGCGATCAATTGACAGTAACGTTTGAAATCGTCGTCCGGAATGCTTCTGCACAGGGTTTCCAGTTTTTGTTCGCACTTTTCCACCATTTGAATAACCATTCCGGAGTCCAGTGGTGTGAACTTCGTAAATATTGTCCACGTATCACTATAAAATACAGCATTTTCCACCGCTTCGAACACCACTGGTGAGGTCAGCTTCAGTTGTTGGACGTTGAATGGCTGTTCACTATTCGTCTGCCCGGGGTAAATGCTTATAACTAATAACGCAACTGCTACTAAATTTATATTAAGATTAAACATTTTATTTTAATTTTAATGCAACTATTGAAAAGTTGTTGCAAATAAGGAAACACTCTTTTTTTTTTTACAGTTTAAATTAGGTTAAGATATTTTTTTTTTTTTTTTGGTTCTTTGGGCTTCTTTTAGTGAATCCTTTTCTTCAAATTCTGGAAAGACAAAAAGAATTAATAAGACTGTACGGATTGATGATAATAAATTCTCATTAAAATTAGATCATAAATGATGGAAAGCTTTTAGCTGGTTGTTGTGAACCCGCTTCGTTTTTCTACCCATTTTAATGGTTGTGTTGACGTCACCTCTAACCGAAACTACCTCATAGGGTCCTAACCAAATTTGTGAAAACTTGTTTTTTCGAACAGGATTTCTAAGCAACTCTTTTTGCCCTGTTGTAAAGGACGTGGGATTAACCTTTCGGTCATACTGTTTTTTCGCTGCTATTTTGGCTTTTTCTAGATTGTTTCTAGCTATCTCATGCGACCTTTGGAGTTGAAACCTTAACTGTTGCGGATAGTCTTCGATATTATATAATGGAGTAGTTTTACCTTTTAGATTTGTAGGCATAACAAAATCGAGGCCAAACAAACTGTGAAGTGGTGTCAGTTTGGTGGATGTATGCTGAGTATTATTATGGACATGCATAGCCTGCCTAAGCCATTGGTCCCAATTTTGGCTGTCATTATCAACAAAACTCCTTAGATATTCCGCTAAGGGTCTGTGACTTCGCTCTAGTGAACCATTGGCCTGTGGATGGTAGGCTGTTATATGGATTTTCTTGACTCTCAAAAGTTTACATGTTTCAGAAAACAGTTTTGAAGTAAAGTTAGATCCATTATCCGTTATGAGCTTTTTCGGTATGAGAAAACGTGTTATGATTTCCTCATAAAAGGCTCTAGCAACAGTGGCTGCTTCAGCATCCGGAATTGCTACACAAGCCATGTACTTAGTCAAGTCGTCTTGGAACGTTAAAATATACCTGTTTCCGGAATGCGTTAGTGGAAGGGGCCCTACCATGTCCATATATAGTTTTTCGAAAGGGGAACATGGAGTATCCGTTAATTCCATTGGCATCTTCGTTAGATTTCCAGATTTATTCTTTTGGCATTTTTCACAGTTCCTTATATAGCTTGCGACGTCTTTGTGCATGTTCTTCCATCGAAACTGACAGCGAATGCGTGCTAACGTCTTTGATGTTCCCTGATGTCCGCCAAGTGGAGAGTCATGGAAATCACGGAGAACTGTTAAAATATCAGCAGGATCCGTTAAAGTGACAACCCTTTTGTTTGGGGCAGTGACTATTTTGTCATTGAGTTGGTTATTATTTTCTTTCCTGTTTTTAGAGTCTTGTGATGACTTTAGATTGAATTCTAAGTCTCCTGAATTGTTAGCGTTAAGAGCTTTAAGTCCCGATTGAAATATCTTTCGGCATTTTTCATAGTCTGGTGTCTCATTGTATTCCAGAGCAGAGACGTATTTCATGAATTCCATTATTGGATTTGGCACTCCTCTGGGGTATAGTTTTTCCAAACCAGTACTTACATCTCTCATAAAAGTTTCCTTAGACTTCTGGACTTTAATGGGAACCTTAAGGACGTTTTCTTGTTCCCAAGGCAGCCTCACGCCTGACCAATCGATTAGATTATACCCAAGGATCTCAAAGTCTCCTCGCATTGTTGCTACTCCGAGATGTGCATCTCTAGATGTGTATTCAATTGTACCATTGTGCATTTTCTTTGGATCTGGCTTGAAATCCTTTTGGGTGTAGTGACTAGCTAAACCAAAGTCTACCAAATATGCTTGGGAAGCACCGCCTTTCCCATAGCCTAATAAGATGTTGGCTCCTTTTAAATCGGCATGGACATACGTTCGGCCGTGGATGTACTCATACACATCCAACATCTGTAAGGCAAGACGATAAATTGTGTGTTCTGGAATCCTTCTTCCGTTTTCCAAGAAAAGCTTCCAAATATCGTCTCCATAACGTGGCATTACAACGAAGCGATGTTTCACATCGTTAATGTCGTGTGATCCCTTACCAACTAGATAAGGCATCCCAAAAGATTTAAGTCCGCGCTGCTGTTTGAACTGTGTAATGTCTTCAGAACGAGCATTGTGCATACAAAAATGCATTTCAACAAACAACGTCCCGTTGCCATGTGGTTCAATTTTGACGACATATTCATAGTCGGACGGATTCTTTGGTGAACTCGATGCCTTACACGCTGAATATATTTGACCATGACTTCCCATGCCTATAGACGGTCCGATTTTCCATGATGTTTTGGACAAATCAGTTATTATTTCACCTTCAGGAATTTGTTCTGATATGGCATGGTCGTTCTTCTTTTCCTCTATAGGTACCTTTGTACTCTCTATGTTCAACTTGTCCTTAGAGGTTGTTTTTTGTTTAGGAGCCACAGTTGCTTTTGCTTGAATATTATCTTCGAACTGTCTTTGTTTTTGCCCTCGTGTTACAACCAATATATTATTTTTTTGAGGTTTTTTGTTCTCACTTATTTTTGCCTTGCTCCTAGTTTGTACAGCTTGTATTGGATGTGTATCTATTGGGATCCTACTGAGTGCATCCGCATTGCAGTTTGTTTTGCCCGCCTTATACATTATCTTATAATCATAATCCGACAGCTTATGATGGAACCTAACTAGTCTTGTTGTTGGGTCCTTAACATTAAAAACACCAATCAGGGGGCGATGATCCGTATAGATAGTAAAATTACGACCAAGGAGGTATGTTCGGAAATGCTTACAGGCCCAAACTATGGCAAGCAATTCTTTTTCTATGGTTGAGTAATTTTTTTCGGCCTGATTTAAAGATCGACTAGCAAAAGCTATAGGTTTATCTTCACTAACTTTGCCCTGAGACAAAACGGCTCCCAAAGCTTCGTTACTCGCATCGGTTGTCAAGATAAACGGCAACGAAAAATCTGGATATATCAATATAGGTGGTGAGGAAATAGCTTTTTTAAGAAATCTAAATGATTTTTCGCAATCTGGGGACCATTGGAACACCTCCCCTTTTCTCAATAGCTTCGTGATTGGAGCGGCTATTTGAGAGAAATTGGGTATGAACTTTCTATAGTAGTTCGCAAGCCCCAAAAATGATTGTACCTGCTTTACTGTCTTTGGGGTGGGAAAATTGGAGACACATTGAATTTTTGATGGGTCTGGAGTAGCTCCGTTTTCAGAGCACACGTGTCCTAAATACGTTACTTCACGGCGAAGAAAATTACATTTTTCAATATTTAACTTCAGGTTGTGTTGCCTTAACTTAGCTAAAACGTTTGCAAGCTTTTCGTTGTGTTGTTCAAGATTTTTGCCATACACGACAATATCATCCAAATAAACAAAACAATCGATGCCATGCAAACCAGTCAGGATGTGATTCATGATCCTTTGGAATGTTGCTGGGGCACCGGTTAGCCCAAACGGCATTCTATTGAATTCGTAATGCCCTTTGCTAGTGCTAAACGCGGTTTTTGCCTTGTCAGCCGGATCGATCATTACCTGGTGGTAGCCGCTTGCCAAATCCAATGTGGTAAAAAATTGGCAGTGTCCCAATTGGTCAAGAATTTCTTCGATTCTTGGTAAGGGAAAGGCATCTTTTATCGTTATTTCGTTTAGTTTTCTGAAATCCACAACGACCCTCCACCTTTTCTGACCTTCAATGGATTTCTTAGGTACAATAAGCAATGGTGAATTCCATGGAGATTTACTTTCCGAAATTATGTTTTGATCAAGCATCTCTTGTACTTGTCTTTCAATTTCTTTCTTATGAATCTCCGGAGTTCGATATTGCTTAGTGTTAATCGGTCCTTGGTCAGATTTAGTGGGTATACTGTGTGCTAAGACAGGTGTGAAGCTTAAGTTATCACCCTTCAGTAAGAAAACGTCATTAAATTTGGAGCATAATTTTTCTACTGACTCCTTCTCTTCCCTATTCAGGTTTTCATCTAACTTTAAGGAACTAATCAGAGTACTGACCCGTTCACTAAGCTGTTGTCTTGGAAAATTAGCCAATATTCTGTTTTCCGCACTCTGGTTAATAATTTTAAAGTTTTTGAAATTCGAATGCTTTGGAACAAAATTTCCGTCCAAACAGTAGTCTTGTGTGGTACAATTCATGATAGGAACATGGACGTAGCTATTGTTTGCTTTTACTATTGCATTTCCCAAGTAGATTCCGCAATCAATCTCTTGTGAATGTATTAGCAATTCATTTGATTTTGAGTTGGGAATATAAAGCTTAACAGCTGTTTGTGTCCGAGCTCCTATTTTGAACTTCTCTTGTGTTTCCTGTATTGCAGATATTTTAGAAGGTAAACACTTTAGAGGTAATTCGATTATAACTTCTCTTTTCCTATTAAATAATGTTATTCTTTTTGAAACAGCGTCGATGATTGTTTGATTCCATAGGATATCACGTCCTAGGATACCGTCAGCAGGTATTTCATCTAAACCATCGACAACGTTCCACTTAGTACAGAACTTATTGTTGGGGAATGATAAGGAAGTTTTGATTGTGCCTTTTGTCATACCTACTCCACCGAAAACACCACCCAGTTGCTTTGTTTCATTTATATTTATATTGGTAGCATTTTTTAATGAGCTTCTTTTTAGTAAGCTCGAGTCTGCTCCTGTGTCGACCAGAAGAAGTACCTTTTCGGACTTGGCCATTGACATAGGCAGCTCGACGAACACGTCATGCTTACGAAGATTCCTAAATGCATATAATATTTTTTTCTTACTTTTCGGCAAAGCATACTGGTTGAAACACTTCAAAACAAAACACTTAAAATAATCATTCAAAAAGTTATAGACGAATTTCACCTTTGAATAGCACTTACTCCAAACGAAACGAAGATTGAAAATCAGAAATAAGAAACCAAACTGACCTAGGTTTATTTTTGTCCCAGAAACTAGTGGCCTTGATTTCTGCTTCGTTTTACGAATCGACTCAAAAGTAAAGAAATTTAACTCCTCCGAGTCAATGTTTTGTGTTCTTTTTTCTTTTTGTCGATCGTTTAATACAGGCGCTAATGGCTTTACTTCGTCTACATTGCTTTTTTTTGCTTTGTTTTTTTTATTTTTCGTTGTTGATTTTGTGGAGAGCGAATTTTCTGGGGCACAATTTAGTGATTCAAATTGGCCCCCAGGGCGTTTCCCGACTGGTCTTTGAGGTAATTTCTCTTAGAGAAACAATCGTCCTCCACATGACCCACCCTAGAACACCACTTGCATTTGACTCTAGGCCTTTGACTTATTGTCTGAGTAGCTCGTATTTGTGAGCGGGGACAACTGTTTTGAGCATGCCCATAGTCCTCGCAAGTGTCGCAGTATGGCGTTCTTTTACGAATATTACAATCAACATAGCTGTGATTTTTCTTGCCACAGAATCCACAGGTTTTAATGGGATTTGCAGACCTTGTTGACTGTCTATTGCTGGAGTGGGGAGGGTCTTGAAAATTCTGGATGTATTGAGGTGTTTCATTATGTGTGATGTGTGAAGGATGTTGTGCGGGTTTAGATGTGTAGTCTTGTGTCACTTGAGGTAAATTGTGAGGTAGTGTAGTATAATTGTTAAAAAGATGAGGCATGGAAGGCATAGATGGATATGCTTGAGTCAGGCTATTGTAATTTTGTTGGAAAGTACCGGGAATTTGGTACATTGAGCTAATACGATCAAAAGGTAAGTTTGGTGTTGTTCCAACTCCCATATAGCCCATCGAGTTTGGCTGTAGTAGCAAGGAAGTTTTCAAGGCTTCCTCAGAGATTTCGTTGAGATCTTTGCTTTTGCTCCCCAGCATAAACTGTCGAAGAGCTTGATCGACTAGCCCTTTTTTAAAAATTGTCAACACCGTGTTTTCAACTTCTTTTTTGAGGCCTACTGACTCAGTTGCGGAATATCTTGAGTCAATAATTTCAACAGATGTAGCTTTCAGTTTCGCTAGACGTCTAGCGAACGCTTTTACATCTTCGCCTAACAATTGATGGCATTGTTTTAATTCGTTCATCACATTGTCCAGAGTTTTTGGCACTAAATAACTGTCTTTAAACAGTTTTGCCAAACCCTCTATTGTGTTCACATTGTTTGAACGAATTAACTCAAACGCATCGCCTTGCAATCGGGTTGAGATTAGAGACACTAAGATCCCCTCTTCTTCTGGCTTTACCATTTTCAAAGCCAGATCGCATGCGTTTAAGAATTCATGAACTCTTTGTGAAAGTTCATGATTTCTCTCCCCGTTGAATATGGGGACTAACCTTGAAACTACCTTGCTTATACTCTCAAGTGGCATTTCGCAATTTTCTTCTATTTCTACCTGAGTGATTTTATTTGATTTAAATACTTCTACAACTGTGGTTTGAACTCCTGTGTTGACCAGGTTTCTTTCCAGAGACGATTTTGGTGTAGAAGTATGTTGAGGAGTGAGCAACGGAATAAGGTGTTTTGAACTGTCAGGATAAGGTGATGATTTACCTTTTTCCCTTAGCTCCCTTTGAGTTGTTAAACTTTTGTTTAACTCAATAGTGAGCTGGTCTATTTCCTGGTCAGCTTCTTCTGTTGTTTTCAGAAGTTGTTTTTCAGCTTCCTTACGCCTAAACTCGCTCTTTTTAAGCTGTTTTCTAAGGTCTTCTGCCTCTTTAGCGTGGTTTTCTACTAGAGCGTGAACGGCTTTGACGTATTCGTTAACGATTTCGTCAGTCGATTCTACTCTAGTTAATTTACCCCACTGAGACGTTAGCTGAAAACTTACCAGTTTGTAAACCTCAGGATTCAAAATATCCCTTAATTCTGTGAAAAGAAATTCATTCACCGACTTTAATTGTCGTTGATTTTCTTTCTTTTCTTTTTTAAAATACTCTAACTCCTCTATTATATCGTTAAGTTGGGCTTCAACTTGGGTGCGGGCCATTAACTAACGCCAACCAACAGATCTAATTTTTTTTTCTTTTTTAAATCAAATAAAATCAAACGACCACCTCAACTAAAGTTACTACGAAAAACAAATGAAAGAAACGAAACTTGACTAAGAACTTGACTTGAAAAACTAAACCGAGAAAAAAAAATAAATAAAATTTATAGGTACACAACTTTGTCACTTATGATCTAAAAAATAAAACATAGGTACATACGTTAAAGTATACTCACCTGTATTTCTCCCTTTGTATCTACTTTTAATTGTTCAGATATACAGTATCAGTAGTATGTTTCAAGTTTCTTTCCAATTCTTCTTTTGGCAAGTTGATTTTGGTGTAACTTATTTTATCCAAGTTTAAGAAAAAACCAAAGGTAGACGACAATTAAATGAATCCACAGAGCACTGCACACAAAAATACGAGTATTTTCCTTCACTTTTCCAATCACTTTTTCAATCACGACAACGTACGATAAGGTGTTTTATTCAATTTAAAAACACAAATTACTTTTTTTTTTTAAAGGTTCGCGAACCGGCTGCGCCAAATGTAACGTACGTAATCGAAATGTAATGAAATGTAATGTAAATTAAAAAGACACACAACCTCTCGTTTCGGTGGTTAACAATAGACTCACCATATTTCCGTTGACCTGGCTGGAACTTTTGATTGAACTCCAGAATGCATTGCTTAACTTGCATTCTGGAATTCAGCTTGACCTACTTAGCCATGTCGCAATAAGTGCGGCCGGAAACTGTTAGTATGCATAATATTGATAAAGCAATAATATGCATAATAACAGTTATGCTTACTGGCATAGTAGGTAAAGGTGAAGGAACCAAATTTAGGTGTATAACATACGTTGGGGTAACTCAAATTGAGACGCTTAATACGATCCCATCAAAACATTCCTGAAATCTCACTTTCCTGGGTGAACCAAAATGTAAAAAGCTCCATATCTCGAGAACGATGCGAGATAGACGAAAAATAACGATTTTTTTGGGGTTGTACGTTGGGGTAACTCAATTTGAGACGCTTAATACGATCCCATCAAAACATTCCTGAAATCTCACTTTCCTGGGTGAACCAAAATGTAAAAAGCTCCATATCTCGAGAACGATGCGAGATAGACGAAAAATAACGATTTTTTTGGGATTGTACGTTGGGGTAACTCAATTTGAGACGCTTAAGACGATCCCATCAAAACATTCCTGAAATCTCACTTTCCTGGGTGAACCAAAATGTAAAAAGCTCCATATCTCGAGAACGATGCGAGATAGACGAAAAATAACGATTTTTTTGGGGTTGTACGTTGGGGTAACTCAATTTGAGACGCTTAATACGATCCCATCAAAACATTCCTGAAATCTCACTTTCCTGGGTGAACCAAAATGTAAAAAGCTCCATATCTCGAGAACGATGCGAGATAGACGAAAAATAACGATTTTTTTGGGGTTGTACGTTGGGGTAACTCAATTTGAGACGCTTAATACGATCCCATCAAAACATTCCTGAAATCTCACTTTCCTGGGTGAACCAAAATGTAAAAAGCTCCATATCTCGAGAACGATGCGAGATAGACGAAAAATAACGATTTTTTTGGGGTTGTACGTTGGGGTAACTCAATTTGAGACGCTTAATACGATCCTATCAAAACATTCCTGAAATCTCACTTTCCTGGGTGAACCAAAATGTAAAAAGCTCCATATCTCGAGAACGATGCGAGATAGACGAAAAATAACGATTTTTTTGGGGTTGTACGTTGGGGTAACTCAATTTGAGACGCTTAATACGATCCCATCAAAACATTCCTGAAATCTCACTTTCCTGGGTGAACCAAAATGTAAAAAGCTCCATATCTCGAGAACGATGCGAGATAGACGAAAAATAACGATTTTTTTGGGGTTGTACGTTGGGGTAACTCAATTTGAGACGCTTAATACGATCCCATCAAAACATTCCTGAAATCTCACTTTCCTGGGTGAACCAAAATGTAAAAAGCTCCATATCTCGAGAACGATGCGAGATAGACGAAAAATAACGATTTTTTTGGGTTTGTACTTTGGGGTAACTCAATTTGAGACGCTTAATACGATCCTATCAAAACATTCCTGAAATCTCACTTTCCTGGGTGAACCAAAATGTAAAAAGCTCCATATCTCGAGAACGATGCGAGAAAGACGAAAAATAACGATTTTTTTGAGGTTGTACGTTGGGGTTACTCAATTTGAGACGCTTAATACGATCCCATCAAAACATTCCTGAAATCTCACTTTCCTGGGTGAACCAAAATGTAAAAAGCTCCATATCTCGAGAACGATGCGAGATAGACGAAAAATAACGATTTTTTTGGGGTTGTAGTTGGGGTAACTCAATTTGAGACGCTTAATACGATCCTATCAAAACATTCCTGAAATCTCACTTTCCTGGGTGAACCAAAATGTAAAAAGCTCCATATCTCGAGAACGATGCGAGATAGACGAAAAATAACGATTTTTTTGGGGTTGTACGTTGGGGTAACTCAATTTGAGACGCTTAATACGATCCTATCAAAACATTCCTGAAATCTCACTTTCCTGGGTGAACCAAAATGTAAAAAGCTCCATATCTCGAGAACGATGCGAGATAGACGAAAAATAACGATTTTTTTGGGGTTCTACGTTGGGGTAACTCAATTTGAGACGCTTAATACGATCCTATCAAAACATTCCTGAAATCTCACTTTCCTGGGTGAACCAAAATGTAAAAAGCTCCATATCTCGAGAACGATGCGAGATAGACGAAAAATAACGATTTTTTTGGGGTTGTACGTTGGGGGGACTCAATTTGAGACGCTTAATACGATCCTATCAAAACATTCCTGAAATCTCACTTTCCTGGGTGAACCAAAATGTAAAAAGCTCCATATCTCGAGAACGATGCGAGATAGACGAAAAATAACGATTTTTTTGGGGTTGTACGTTGGGGTAACTCAATTTGAGACGCTTAATACGATCCTATCAAAACATTCCTGAAATCTCACTTTCCTGGGTGAACCAAAATGTAAAAAGCTCCATATCTCGAGAACGATGCGAGATAGACGAAAAATAACGATTTTTTGGGGTTGTACGTTGGGGTAACTCAATTTGAGACGCTTAATACGATCCTATCAAAACATTCCTGAAATCTCACTTTCCTGGGTGAACCAAAATGTAAAAAGCTCCATATCTCGAGAACGATGCGAGATAGACGAAAAATAACGATTTTTTTGGGGTTGTACGTTGGGGTAACTCAATTTGAGACGCTTAATACGATCCTATCAAAACATTCCTGAAATCTCACTTTCCTGGGTGAACCAAAATGTAAAAAGCTCCATATCTCGAGAACGATGCGAGATAGACGAAAAATAACGATTTTTTTGGGGTTGTACGTTGGGGTAACTCAATTTGAGACGCTTAATACGATCCTATCAAAACATTCCTGAAATCTCACTTTCCTGGGTGAACCAAAATGTAAAAAGCTCCATATCTCGAGAACGATGCGAGATAGACGAAAAATAACGATTTTTTTGGGTTTGAACCATGGGGTAACTCAATTTGAGACGCTTAATACGATCCTATCAAAACATTCCTGAAATCTCACTTTCCTGGGTGAACCAAAATGTAAAAAGCTCCATATCTCGAGAACGATGCGAGATAGACGAAAAATAACGATTTTTTTGGGGTTGTACGGTGGGGTAACTCAATTTGAGACGCTTAATACGATCCTATCAAAACATTCCTGAAATCTCACTTTCCTGGGTGAACCAAAATGTAAAAAGCTCCATATCTCGAGAACGATGCGAGATAGACGAAAAATAACGATTTTTTTGGGGTTGTACGTTGGGGTAACTCAATTTGAGACGCTTAATACGATCCCATCAAAACATTCCTGAAATCTCACTTTCCTGGGTGAACCAAAATGTAAAAAGCCCCATATCTCGAGAACGATGCGAGATAGACGAAAAATAACGATTTTTTTTGGGGTTGTACGTTGGGGTAACTCAATTTGAGACGCTTAATACGATCCTATCAAAACATTCCAGAAATCTCACTTTCCTGGGTGAACCAAAATGTAAAAAGCTCCATATCTCGAGAACGATGCGAGATAGACGAAAAATAACGATTTTTTTGGGGTTGTACGTTGGGGTAACTCAATTTGAGACGCTTAATACGATCCTATCAAAACATTCCTGAAATCTCACTTTCCTGGGTGAACCAAAATGTAAAAAGCTCCATATCTCGAGAACGATGCGAGATAGACGAAAAATAACGATTTTTTTTGGGTTGTACGTTGGGGTAACTCAATTTGAGACGCTTAATACGATCCTATCAAAACATTCCTGAAATCTCACTTTCCTGGGTGAACCAAAATGTAAAAAGCTCCATATCTCGAGAACGATGCGAGATAGACGAAAAATAACGATTTTTTTGGGGTTGTACGTTGGGGTAACTCAATTTGAGACGCTTAATACGATCCTATCAAAACATTCCTGAAATCTCACTTTCCTGGGTGAACCAAAATGTAAAAAGCTCCATATCTCGAGAACGATGCGAGATAGACGAAAAACAACGATTTTTTTGGGGTTGTACGTTGGGGTAACTCAATTTGAGACGCTTAATACGATCCCATCAAAACATTCCTGAAATCTCACTTTCCTGGGTGAACCAAAATGTAAAAAGCTCCATATCTCGAGAACGATGCGAGATAGACGAAAAATAACGATTTTTTTGGGGTTGTACGTTGGGGTAACTCAATTTGAGACGCTTAATACGATCCCATCAAAACATTCCTGAAATCTCACTTTCCTGGGTGAACCAAAATGTAAAAAGCTCCATATCTCGAGAACGATGCGAGATAGACGAAAAATAACGATTTTTTTGGGGTTGTACGTTGGGGGGACTCAATTTGAGCGCTTAATACGATCCCATCAAAACATTCCTGAAATCTCACTTTCCTGGGTGAACCAAAATGTAAAAAGCTCCATATCTCGAGAACGATGCGAGATAGACGAAAAATAACGATTTTTTTTGGGTTGTACGTTGGGGTAACTCAATTTGAGACGCTTAATACGATCCTATCAAAACATTCCTGAAATCTCACTTTCCTGGGTGAACCAAAATGTAAAAAGCTCCATATCTCGAGAACGATGCGAGGTAGACGAAAAATAACGATTTTTTTGGGGTTGTACGTTGGGGTAACTCAATTTGAGACGCTTAATACGATCCTATCAAAATATTCCTGAAATCTCACTTTCCTGGGTGAACCAAAATGTAAAAAGCTCCATATCTCGAGAACGATGCGAGATAGACGAAAAATAACGATTTTTTTGGGGTTGTACGTTGGGGTAACTCAATTTGAGACGCTTAATACGATCCTATCAAAACATTCCTGAAATCTCACTTTCCTGGGTGAACCAAAATGTAAAAAGCTCCATATCTCGAGAACGATGCGAGATAGACGAAAAATAACGATTTTTTTGGGGTTGTACGTTGGGGTAACTCAATTTGAGACGCTTAATACGATCCTATCAAAACATTCCTGAAATCTCACTTTCCTGGGTGAACCAAAATGTAAAAAGCTCCATATCTCGAGAACGATGCGAGATAGACGAAAAATAACGATTTTTTTGGGGTTGTACGTTGGGGTAACTCAATTTGAGACGCTTAATACGATCCTATCAAAACATTCCTGAAATCTCACTTTCCTGGGTGAACCAAAATGTAAAAAGCTCCATATCTCGAGAACGATGCGAGATAGACGAAAAATAACGATTTTTTTGGGGTTGTACGTTGGGGTAACTCAATTTGAGACGCTTAATACGATCCTGTCAAAACATTCCTGAAATCTCACTTTCCTGGGTGAACCAAAATGTATGCGAGATAGACGAAAAATAACGATTTTTTTGGGGTTGTACGTTGGGGTAACTCAATTTGAGACGCTTAATACGATCCTATCAAAACATTCCTGAAATCTCACTTTCCTGGGTGAACCAAAATGTAAAAAGCTCCATATCTCGAGAACGATGCGAGATAGACGAAAAATAACGATTTTTTTGGGGTTGTACGTTGGGGTAACTCAATTTGAGACGCTTAATACGATCCCATCAAAACATTCCTGAAATCTCACTTTCCTGGGTGAACCAAAATGTAAAAAGCTCCATATCTCGAGAACGATGCGAGATAGACGAAAAATAACGATTTTTTTGGGGTTTTACGTTGGGGTAACTCAATTTGAGACGCTTAATACGATCCTATCAAAACATTCCTGAAATCTCACTTTCCTGGGTGAACCAAAATGTAAAAAGCTCCATATCTCGAGAACGATGCGAGATAGACGAAAAATAACGGTTTTTTTGGGGTTGTACGTTGGGGTAACTCAATTTGAGACGCTTAATACGATCCTATCAAAACATTCCTGAAATCTCACTTTCCTGGGTGAACCAAAATGTAAAAAGCTCCATATCTCGAGAACGATGCGAGATAGACGAAAAATAACGATTTTTTTGGGGTTGTACGTTGGGGTAACTCAATTTGAGACGCTTAATACGATCCTATCAAAACATTCCTGAAATCTCACTTTCCTGGGTGAACCAAAATGTAAAAAGCTCCATATCTCGAGAACGATGCGAGATAGACGAAAAATAACGATTTTTTTGGGGTTGTACGTTGGGGTAACTCAATTTGAGCGCTTAATACGATCCCATCAAAACATTCCTGAAATCTCACTTTCCTGGGTGAACCAAAATGTAAAAAGCTCCATATCTCGAGAACGATGCGAGATAGACGAAAAATAACGATTTTTTTGGGGTTCTACGTTGGGGTAACTCAATTTGAGACGCTTAATACGATCCTATCAAAACATTCCTGAAATCTCACTTTCCTGGGTGAACCAAAATGTAAAAAGCTCCATATCTCGAGAACGATGCGAGATAGACGAAAAATAACGATTTTTTTGGGGTTGTACGTTGGGGTAACTCAATTTGAGACGCTTAATACGATCCCATCAAAACATTCCTGAAATCTCACTTTCCTGGGTGAACCAAAATGTAAAAAGCTCCATATCTCGAGAACGATGCGAGATAGACGAAAAATAACGATTTTTTTGGGGTTGTACGGTGGGGTAACTCAATTTGAGACGCTTAATACGATCCTATCAAAACATTCCTGAAATCTCACTTTCCTGGGTGAACCAAAATGTAAAAAGCTCCATATCTCGAGAACGATGCGAGATAGACGAAAAATAACGATTTTTTTGGGGTTGTACGTTGGGGTAACTCAATTTGAGACGCTTAATACTATCCTATCAAAACATTCCTGAAATCTCACTTTCCTGGGTGAACCAAAATGTAAAAAGCTCCATATCTCGAGAACGATGCGAGATAGACGAAAAATAACGATTTTTTTGTGGTTGTACGTTGGGGTAACTCAATTTGAGACGCTTAATACGATCCTATCAAAACATTCCTGAAATCTCACTTTCCTGGGTGAACCAAAATGTAAAAAGCTCCATATCTCGAGAACGATGCGAGATAGACGAAAAATAACGATTTTTTGGGGTTGTACGTTGGGGTAACTCAATTTGAGACGCTTAATACGATCCTATCAAAACATTCCTGAAATCTCACTTTCCTGGGTGAACCAAAATGTAAAAAGCTCCATATCTCGAGAACGATGCGAGATAGACGAAAAATAACGATTTTTTTGGGGTTGTACATTGGGGTAACTCAATTTGAGACGCTTAATACGATCCTATCAAAACATTCCTGAAATCTCACTTTCCTGGGTGAAGCAAAATGTAAAAAGCTCCATATCTCGAGAACGATGCGAGATAGACGAAAAATAACGATTTTTTTGGGGTTGTACGTTGGGGAAACTTAATTTGAGACGCTTAATACGATCCTATCAAAACATTCCTGAAATCTCACTTTCCTGGGTGAACCAAAATGTAAAAAGCTCCATATCTCGAGAACGATGCGAGATAGACGAAAAATAACGATTTTTTTGTGGTTGTACGTTGGGGTAACTCAATTTGAGACGCTTAATACGATCCTATCAAAACATTCCTGAAATCTCACTTTCCTGGGTGAACCAAAATGTAAAAAGCTCCATATCTCGAGAACGATGCGAGATAGACGAAAAATAACGATTTTTTGGGGTTGTACGTTGGGGTAACTCAATTTGAGACGCTTAATACGATCCTATCAAAACATTCCTGAAATCTCACTTTCCTGGGTGAACCAAAATGTAAAAAGCTCCATATCTCGAGAACGATGCGAGATAGACGAAAAATAACGATTTTTTTGGGGATGTACGTTGGGGTAACTTAATTTGAGACGCTTAATACGATCCCATCAAAACATTCCTGAAATCTCACTTTCCTGGGTGAAGCAAAATGTAAAAAGCTCCATATCTCGAGAACGATGCGAGATAGACGAAAAATAACGATTTTTTTGGGGTTGTACGTTGGGGGGACTCAATTTGAGACGCTTAATACGATCCCATCAAAACATTCCAGAAATCTCACTTTCCTGGGTGAACCAAAATGTAAAAAGCTCCATATCTCGAGAACGATGCGAGATAGACGAAAAATAACGATTTTTTTGGGGTTGTACGTTGGGGTAACTCAATTTGAGACGCTTAATACGATCCTATCAAAACATTCCTGAAATCTCACTTTCCTGGGTGAACCAAAATGTAAAAAGCTCCATATCTCGAGAACGATGCGAGATAGACGAAAAATAACGATTTTTTTGGGGTTGTACGTTGGGGTAACTCAATTTGAGACGCTTAATACGATCCTATCAAAACATTCCTGAAATCTCACTTTCCTGGGTGAACCAAAATGTAAAAAGCTCCATATCTCGAGAACGATGCGAGATAGACGAAAAATAACGATTTTTTTGGGGTTGTACGTTGGGGTAATTCAATTTGAGACGCTTAATACGATCCTATCAAAACATTCCTGAAATCTCACTTTCCTGGGTGAACCAAAATGTAAAAAGCTCCATATCTCGAGAACGATGCGAGATAGACGAAAAATAACGATTTTTTTGGGGTTGTACGTTGGGGTAACTCAATTTGAGACGCTTAATACGATCCTATCAAAACATTCCTGAAATCTCACTTTCCTGGGTGAACCAAAATGTAAAAAGCTCCATATCTCGAGAACGATGCGAGATAGACGAAAAATAACGATTTTTTTGGGGTTGTACGTTGGGGTAACTCAATTTGAGACGCTTAATACGATCCTATCAAAACATTCCTGAAATCTCACTTTCCTGGGTGAACCAAAATGTAAAAAGCTCCATATCTCGAGAACGATGCGAGATAGACGAAAAATAACGATTTTTTTGGGGTTGTACGTTGGGGTAACTCAATTTGAGACGCTTAATACGATCCTATCAAAACATTCCTGAAATCTCACTTTCCTGGGTGAACCAAAATGTAAAAAGCTCCATATCTCGAGAACGATGCGAGATAGACGAAAAATAACGATTTTTTTGGGGTTGTACGTTGGGGTAACTCAATTTGAGACGCTTAATACGATCCTATCAAAACATTCCTGAAATCTCACTTTCCTGGGTGAACCAAAATGTAAAAAGCTCCATATCTCGAGAACGATGCGAGATAGACGAAAAATAACGATTTTTTTGGAGTTGTACGTTGGGGTAACTCAATTTGAGACGCTTAATACGATCCCATCAAAACATTCCTGAAATCTCACTTTCCTGGGTGAACCAAAATGTAAAAAGCTCCATATCTCGAGAACGATGCGAGATAGACGAAAAATAACGATTTTTTTGGGGTTGTACATCGGGGTAACTCAATTTGAGACGCTTAATACGATCCTATCAAAACATTCCTGAAATCTCACTTTCCTGGGTGAACCAAAATGTAAAAAGCTCCATATCTCGAGAACGATGCGAGATAGACGAAAAATAACGATTTTTTTGGGGTTGTACGTTGGGGTAACTCAATTTGAGACGCTTAATACGATCCTATCAAAACATTCCTGAAATCTCACTTTCCTGGGTGAACCAAAATGTAAAAAGCTCCATATCTCGAGAACGATGCGAGATAGACGAAAAATAACGATTTTTTTGGGGTTGTACGTTGGGGTAACTCAATTTGAGACGCTTAATACGATCCTATCAAAACATTCCTGAAATCTCACTTTCCTGGGTGAACCAAAATGTAAAAAGCTCCATATCTCGAGAACGATGCGAGATAGACGAAAAATAACGATTTTTTTGGGGTTGTACGTTGGGGTAACTCAATTTGAGACGCTTAATACGATCCTATCAAAACATTCCTGAAATCTCACTTTCCTGGGTGAACCAAAATGTAAAAAGCTCCATATCTCGAGAACGATGCGAGATAGACGAAAAATAACGATTTTTTTGGGTTTGTACGTTGGGGTAACTCAATTTGAGACGCTTAATACGATCCTATCAAAACATTCCTGAAATCTCACTTTCCTGGGTGAACCAAAATGTAAAAAGCTCCATATCTCGAGAACGATGCGAGATAGACGAAAAATAACGATTTTTTTGGGGTTGTACGTTGGGGTAACTCAATTTGAGACGCTTAATACGATCCTATCAAAACATTCCTGAAATCTCACTTTCCTGGGTGAACCAAAATTTAAAAAGCTCCATATCTCGAGAACGATGCGAGATAGACGAAAAATAACGATTTTTTTGGGGTTGTACGTTGGGGTAACTCAATTTGAGACGCTTAATACGATCCCATCAAAACATTCCTGAAATCTCACTTTCCTGGGTGAACCAAAATGTAAAAAGCTCCATATCTCGAGAACGATGCGAGATAGACGAAAAATAACGATTTTTTTGGGGTTGTACGTTGGGGTAACTCAATTTGAGACGCTTAATACGATCCTATCAAAACATTCCTGAAATCTCACTTTCCTGGGTGAACCAAAATGTAAAAAGCTCCATATCTCGAGAACGATGCGAGATAGACGAAAAATAACGATTTTTTTGGGGTTGTACGTTGGGGTAACTCAATTTGAGACGCTTAATACGATCCTATCAAAACATTCCTGAAATCTCACTTTCCTGGGTGAACCAAAATGTAAAAAGCTCCATATCTCGAGAACGATGCGAGATAGACGAAAAATAACGATTTTTTTGGGGTTGTACGTTGGGGTAACTCAATTTGAGACGCTTAATACGATCCTATCAAAACATTCCTGAAATCTCACTTTCCTGGGTGAACCAAAATGTAAAAAGCTCCATATCTCGAGAACGATGCGAGATAGACGAAAAATAACGATTTTTTTGGGGTTGTACGTTGGGGTAACTCAATTTGAGACGCTTAATACGATCCTATCAAAACATTCCTGAAATCTCACTTTCCTGGGTGAACCAAAATGTAAAAAGCTCCATATCTCGAGAACGATGCGAGATAGACGAAAAATAACGATTTTTTTGGGGTTGTACGTTGGGGTAATTCAATTTGAGATGCTTAATACGATCCTATCAAAACATTCCTGAAATCTCACTTTCCTGGGTGAACCAAAATGTAAAAAGCTCCATATATCGAGAACGATGCGAGATAGACGAAAAATAACGATTTTTTTGGGGTTGTACGTTGGGGTAACTCAATTTGAGACGCTTAATACGATCCTATCAAAACATTCCTGAAATCTCACTCTCCTGGGTGAACCAAAATGTAAAAAGCTCCATATCTCGAGAACGATGCGAGATAGACGAAAAATAACGATTTTTTTGGGGTTGTACGTTGGAGTAACTCAATTTGAGACGCTTAATACGATCCTATCAAAACATTCCTGAAATCTCACTTTCCTGGGTGAACCAAAATGTAAAAAGCTTCATATCTCGAGAACGATGCGAGATAGACGAAAAATAACGATTTTTTTGGGTTTGTACGTTGGGGTAACTCAATTTGAGACGCTTAATACGATCCTATCAAAACATTCCTGAAATCTCACTTTCCTGGGTGAACCAAAATGTAAAAAGCTCCATATCTCGAGAACGATGCGAGATAGACGAAAAATAACGATTTTTTTGGGGTTGCACGTTGGGGTAACTCAATTTGAGACGCTTAATACGATCCTATCAAAACATTCCTGAAATCTCACTTTCCTGGGTGAACCAAAATGTAAAAAGCTCCATATCTCGAGAACGATGCGAGATAGACGAAAAATAACGATTTTTTTGGGGTTGTACGTTGGGGGGTCTCAATTTGAGACGCTTAATACGATCCCATCAAAACATTCCTGAAATCTCACTTTCCTGGGTGAACCAAAATGTAAAAAGCTCCATATCTCGAGAACGATGCGAGATAGACGAAAAATAACGATTTTTTTGGGGTTGTACGGTGGGGTAACTCAATTTGAGACGCTTAATACGATCCTATCAAAACATTCCTGAAATCTCACTTTCCTGGGTGAACCAAAATGTAAAAAGCTCCATATCTCGAGAACGATGCGAGATAGACGAAAAATAACGATTTTTTTGGGGTTGTACGTTGGGGTAACTCAATTTGAGACGCTTAATACGATCCTATCAAAACATTCCTGAAATCTCACTTTCCTGGGTGAACCAAAATGTAAAAAGCTCCATATCTCGAGAACGATGCGAGATAGACGAAAAATAACGATTTTTTTGGGGTTGTACGTTGGGGTAACTCAATTTGAGACGCTTAATACGATCCTATCAAAACATTCCTGAAATCTCACTTTCCTGGGTGAACCAAAATGTAAAAAGCTCCATATCTCGAGAACGATGCGAGATAGACGAAAAATAACGATTTTTTTGGGGTTGTACGTTGGGGTAACTCAATTTGAGACGCTTAATACGATCCTATCAAAACATTCCTGAAATCTCACTTTCCTGGGTGAACCAAAATGTAAAAAGCTCCATATCTCGAGAACGATGCGAGATAGACGAAAAATAACGATTTTTTTGGGGTTGTACGTTGGGGTAACTCAATTTGAGACGCTTAATACGATCCTATCAAAACATTCCTGAAATCTCACTTTCCTGGGTGAACCAAAATGTAAAAAGCTCCATATCTCGAGAACGATGCGAGATAGACGAAAAATAACGATTTTTTTGGGGTTGTACGGTGGGGTAACTCAATTTGAGACGCTTAATACGATCCTATCAAAACATTCCTGAAATCTCACTTTCCTGGGTGAACCAAAATGTAAAAAGCTCCATATCTCGAGAACGATGCGAGATAGACGAAAAATAACGATTTTTTTGGGGTTGTACGTTGGGGTAACTCAATTTGAGACGCTTAATACGATCCTATCAAAACATTCCTGAAATCTCACTTTCCTGGGTGAACCAAAATGTAAAAAGCTCCATATCTCGAGAACGATGCGAGATAGACGAAAAATAACGATTTTTTTGGGGCTGTACGTTGGGGTAACTCAATTTGAGACGCTTAATACGATCCTATCAAAACATTCCTGAAATCTCACTTTCCTGGGTGAACCAAAATGTAAAAAGCTCCATATCTCGAGAACGATGCGAGATAGACGAAAAATAACGATTTTTTTGGGGTTGTACGTTGGGGTAACTCAATTTGAGACGCTTAATACGATCCTATCAAAACATTCCTGAAATCTCACTTTCCTGGGTGAACCAAAATGTAAAAAGCTCCATATCTCGAGAACGATGCGAGATAGACGAAAAATAACGATTTTTTTGGGGTTGTACGTTGGGGTAACTCAATTTGAGACGCTTAATACGATCCCATCAAAACATTCCTGAAATCTCACTTTCCTGGGTGAACCAAAATGTAAAAAGCTCCATATCTCGAGAACGATGCGAGATAGACGAAAAATAACGATTTTTTTGGGGTTGTATGTTGGGGTAACTCAATTTGAGACGCTTAATACGATCCTATCAAAACATTCCTGAAATCTCACTTTCCTGGGTGAACCAAAATGTAAAAAGCTCCATATCTCGAGAACGATGCGAGATAGACGAAAAATAACGATTTTTTTGGGGTTGTACGTTGGGGTAACTCAATTTGAGACGCTTAATACGATCCTATCAAAACATTCCTGAAATCTCACTTTCCTGGGTGAACCAAAATGTAAAAAGCTCCATATCTCGAGAACGATGCGAGATAGACGAAAAATAACGATTTTTTTGGGGTTGTACGTTGGGGTAACTCAATTTGAGACGCTTAATACGATCCCATCAAAACATTCCTGAAATCTCACTTTCCTGGGTGAACCAAAATGTAAAAAGCTCCATATCTCGAGAACGATGCGAGATAGACGAAAAATAACGATTTTTTTGGGGTTGTACGGTGGGGTAACTCAATTTGAGACGCTTAATACGATCCTATCAAAACATTCCTGAAATCTCACTTTCCTGGGTGAACCAAAATGTAAAAAGCTCCATATCTCGAGAACGATGCGAGATAGACGAAAAATAACGATTTTTTTGGGGTTGTACGTTGGGGTAACTCAATTTGAGACGCTTAATACGATCCTATCAAAACATTCCTGAAATCTCACTTTCCTGGGTGAACCAAAATGTAAAAAGCTCCATATCTCGAGAACGATGCGAGATAGACGAAAAATAACGATTTTTTTGGGGTTGTACGTTGGGGTAACTCAATTTGAGACGCTTAATACGATCCTATCAAAACATTCCTGAAATCTCACTTTCCTGGGTGAACCAAAATGTAAAAAGCTCCATATCTCGAGAACGATGCGAGATAGACGAAAAATTAACGATTTTTTTGGGGTTGTACGTTGGGGTAACTCAATTTGAGACGCTTAATACGATCCTATCAAAACATTCCTGAAATCTCACTTTCCTGGGTGAACCAAAATGTAAAAAGCTCCATATCTCGAGAACGATGCGAGATAGACGAAAAATAACGATTTTTTTGGGGTTGTACGTTGGGGTAACTCAATTTGAGACGCTTAATACGATCCTATCAAAACATTCCTGAAATCTCACTTTCCTGGGTGAACCAAAATGTAAAAAGCTCCATATCTCGAGAACGATGCGAGATAGACGAAAAATAACGATTTTTTTGGGGTTGTACGGTGGGGTAACTCAATTTGAGACGCTTAATACGATCCTATCAAAACATTCCTGAAATCTCACTTTCCTGGGTGAACCAAAATGTAAAAAGCTCCATATCTCGAGAACGATGCGAGATAGACGAAAAATAACGATTTTTTTGCGGTTGTACGTTGGGGTAACTCAATTTGAGACGCTTAATACGATCCTATCAAAACATTCCTGAAATCTCACTTTCCTGGGTGAACCAAAATGTAAAAAGCTCCATATCTCGAGAACGATGCGAGATAGACGAAAAATAACGATTTTTTTGGGGCTGTACGTTGGGGTAACTCAATTTGAGACGCTTAATACGATCCTATCAAAACATTCCTGAAATCTCACTTTCCTGGGTGAACCAAAATGTAAAAAGCTCCATATCTCGAGAACGATGCGAGATAGACGAAAAATAACGATTTTTTTGGGGTTGTACGTTGGGGTAACTCAATTTGAGACGCTTAATACGATCCTATCAAAACATTCCTGAAATCTCACTTTCCTGGGTGAACCAAAATGTAAAAAGCTCCATATCTCGAGAACGATGCGAGATAGACGAAAAATAACGATTTTTTTGGGGTTGTACGTTGGGGTAACTCAATTTGAGACGCTTAATACGATCCCATCAAAACATTCCTGAAATCTCACTTTCCTGGGTGAACCAAAATGTAAAAAGCTCCATATCTCGAGAACGATGCGAGATAGACGAAAAATAACGATTTTTTTGGGGTTGTATGTTGGGGTAACTCAATTTGAGACGCTTAATACGATCCTATCAAAACATTCCTGAAATCTCACTTTCCTGGGTGAACCAAAATGTAAAAAGCTCCATATCTCGAGAACGATGCGAGATAGACGAAAAATAACGATTTTTTTGGGGTTGTACGTTGGGGTAACTCAATTTGAGACGCTTAATACGATCCTATCAAAACATTCCTGAAATCTCACTTTCCTGGGTGAACCAAAATGTAAAAAGCTCCATATCTCGAGAACGATGCGAGATAGACGAAAAATAACGATTTTTTTGGGGTTGTACGTTGGGGTAACTCAATTTGAGACGCTTAATACGATCCCATCAAAACATTCCTGAAATCTCACTTTCCTGGGTGAACCAAAATGTAAAAAGCTCCATATCTCGAGAACGATGCGAGATAGACGAAAAATAACGATTTTTTTGGGGTTGTACGGTGGGGTAACTCAATTTGAGACGCTTAATACGATCCTATCAAAACATTCCTGAAATCTCACTTTCCTGGGTGAACCAAAATGTAAAAAGCTCCATATCTCGAGAACGATGCGAGATAGACGAAAAATAACGATTTTTTTGGGGTTGTACGTTGGGGTAACTCAATTTGAGACGCTTAATACGATCCTATCAAAACATTCCTGAAATCTCACTTTCCTGGGTGAACCAAAATGTAAAAAGCTCCATATCTCGAGAACGATGCGAGATAGACGAAAAATAACGATTTTTTTGGGGTTGTACGTTGGGGTAACTCAATTTGAGACGCTTAATACGATCCTATCAAAACATTCCTGAAATCTCACTTTCCTGGGTGAACCAAAATGTAAAAAGCTCCATATCTCGAGAACGATGCGAGATAGACGAAAAATTAACGATTTTTTTGGGGTTGTACGTTGGGGTAACTCAATTTGAGACGCTTAATACGATCCTATCAAAACATTCCTGAAATCTCACTTTCCTGGGTGAACCAAAATGTAAAAAGCTCCATATCTCGAGAACGATGCGAGATAGACGAAAAATAACGATTTTTTTGGGGTTGTACGTTGGGGTAACTCAATTTGAGACGCTTAATACGATCCTATCAAAACATTCCTGAAATCTCACTTTCCTGGGTGAACCAAAATGTAAAAAGCTCCATATCTCGAGAACGATGCGAGATAGACGAAAAATAACGATTTTTTTGGGGTTGTACGGTAGGGTAACTCAATTTGAGACGCTTAATACGATCCTATCAAAACATTCCTGAAATCCCACTTTCCTGGGTGAACCAAAATGTAAAAAGCTCCATATCTCGAGAACGATGCGAGATAGACGAAAAATAACGATTTTTTTGGGGTTGTACGTTGGGGTAACTCAATTTGAGACGCTTAATACGATCCTATCAAAACATTCCTGAAATCTCACTTTCCTGGGTGAACCAAAATGTAAAAAGCTCCATATCTCGAGAACGATGCGAGATAGACGAAAAATAACGATTTTTTTGGGGCTGTACGTTGGGGTAACTCAATTTGAGACGCTTAATACGATCCTATCAAAACATTCCTGAAATCTCACTTTCCTGGGTGAACCAAAATGTAAAAAGCTCCATATCTCGAGAACGATGCGAGATAGACGAAAAATAACGATTTTTTTGGGGTTGTACGTTGGGGTAGCTCAATTTGAGACGCTTAATACGATCCTATCAAAACATTCCTGAAATCTCACTTTCCTGGGTGAACCAAAATGTAAAAAGCTCCATATCTCGAGAACGATGCGAGATAGACGAAAAATAACGATTTTTTTGGGGTTGTACTTTGGGGTAACTCAATTTGAGACGCTTAATACGATCCTATCAAAACATTCCTGAAATCTCACTTTCCTGGGTGAACCAAAATGTAAAAAGCTCCATATCTCGAGAACGATGCGAGATAGACGAAAAATAACGATTTTTTTGGGGTTGTACGTTGGGGTAACTCAATTTGAGACGCTTAATACGATCCTATCAAAACATTCCTGAAATCTCACTTTCCTGGGTGAACCAAAATGTAAAAAGCTCCATATCTCGAGAACGATGCGAGATAGACGAAAAATAACGATTTTTTTACGTTGGGGTAACTCAATTTGAGACGCTTAATACGATCCCATCAAAACATTCCTGAAATCTCACTTTCCTGGGTGAACCAAAATGTAAAAAGCTCCATATCTCGAGAACGATGCGAGATAGACGAAAAATAACGATTTTTTTGGGGTTGTACGTTGGGGTAACTCAATTTGAGACGCTTAATACGATCCTATCAAAACATTCCTGAAATCTCACTTTCCTGGGTGAACCAAAATGTAAAAAGCTCCATATCTCGAGAACGATGCGAGATAGACGAAAAATAACGATTTTTTTGGGGTTGTACGCTGGGGTAACTCAATTTGAGACGCTTAATACGATCCTATCAAAACATTCCTGAAATCTCACTTTCCTGGGTGAACCAAAATGTAAAAAGCTCTGACCAAGATTAACAGAACACAAATAATTTAAAAACGTTATAAATGACTTTATTTCGTAACTCAATTTCTGTTAACTCTTATCAAGACAAAAAACCTTTACTTGTTTCAATTGCGTTTAAGTGGACTGTACAATTTTTCCTTCCGATGTGATCTCGATGGTGGTTGCTGACAAATGTGTTGATCGAAAGTTAATCCAATGCACTCAATGCCTCTGATCTCATTTACCACTTAATGTACATAACAAAAAAAACCATTGCATTGAAATCATACACCTAATCTATGCAAGAACATTACACAATAGCAAGTAGATTAGCCAAATGGATTAAGATAAGATTCTATGCAAAATATTACACGATAGCCAGTTGAGTAGCAAAGGGATTAAGATAAGAATTTAACAAACAACTTTGGCAAGATGAAAAATACATAGGGTAATTTATACAATGTTTGGTAATTGAAAAAATAATAAATAATAATAAAGTGAATAATCATTTCTGAACACGCCGCCCCGCCTGAAGGAATTTCAGGAACATGGTAGCAACGCCAGCTTGGTGATTGGGCGTTTGAAAATGCCATTTTTTGTTCGAACCGATACCACTCGTACAAGGTTGTCCTCTCCTGGGTGCAAAACTTCAATTCGCCCTAGGGCCCATTTCGATGGAGGCATATTTGGTTCCTTCACCACAACTAAATCACCGACTTCAAAATTTTTCGTTTTCTTCTGCCACTTAGGACGCTGTTGCAAGGATGTAAGGTAGTCGCTATGCCACCGCCGCCAAAACCCTTGTAGCATATTTTGGATCTGTTGCCATCTTCCAAGTCGGTTTACTGGAACTTCTAGACAGCTGGGTTCCGGTACTGCAGTATAAGGTCTGCCTATAAGAAAATGAGAGGGAGTTAGAGGGTTCAAATCAGAATCTGAAATGGCACAGAGTGGCCTGGAATTTAACAAAGCTTCAATTTGGGATAGCAAAGTAGTAATTTCTTCAAAGGTTAAAATAGTGTTCCCTACACTGAACCAAAAAGGTACGTAAATACAATTAAACTGTTCATTGGGACAATTAAAAAAGTGATGGAATTTGTCCAATAAACACGTTTACTGTGACAATAAATTCTCGTTTATTATTTCGTGGTTCAAAACATTGCTAACTCCTTGTTATTTTCATTTGTAATAGTAATTAACCCGTTTATTAACTCAATAAACTGAATTAATTGACTTTGATGGATTTGTTTATAAATATAAACAACGGTTAATTATTTTTATTTATAGAAATAATAAACCCGTTTATAGTTTTGATGGACAGAGTTTATTGATTTTAATAAATGCGTTGATAAATATAAACAACCGTTTATTATTTTCGTTTATAGAATTAATAAACTTGTTTATGGTTTTGATGAATAGAGTTTATTGATTTTAATAAATGTGTTTATAAATATAAACAACCATTTATTATTTTCGTTTATAGAATTAAAAAACCCGTTTATAGTTTTGATGGACAGAGTTTATTGATTTTAATAAATGCGTTTATAAATATAAACAACCGTTTATTATTTTCGTTTATTGAATTAATAAACCCGTTTATAATCTGGATGAACAGCGTTTATTGATTTTAATAAATGCGTTTATAAATATAAACAACCGTTTATTATTTTCGTTTATTGAATTAATAAACCCGTTTATAATCTGGATGAACAGCGTTTATTGATTTTAATAAATGCGTTTATAAATATAAACAACCGTTTATTATTTTCGTTTATTGAATTAATAAACCCGTTTATAGTCTTGATGAACAGCGTTTATTGATTTTAATAAATGCGTTTATAAATATAAACAACCGTTTATTATTTTCGTTTATTGAATTAATAAACCCGTTTATAGTCTTGATGAACAGCGTTTATTGATTTTAATAAATGCGTTTATAAATATAAACAACCGTTTATTATTTTCGTTTATTGAATTAATAAACCCGTTTATAGTCTTGATGAACAGCGTTTATTGATTTTAATAAATGCGTTTATAAATATAAACAACCGTTTATTATTTTCGTTTATTGAATTAATAAACCCGTTTATAGTCTTGATGAACAGCGTTTATTGATTTTAATAAATGCGTTTATAAATATAAACAACCGTTTATTATTCTTCGTTTTAGGTCAAACTAATTCTGGACTTATATGACTGAAGAAGTGCCTTCATTTTTGCCATTACTTGCCCATTTTTTGTCATAAATCATGCTTATGACAATAAATTGCTGAAGTATGGCAGAAGTAATAAGCCTTGCGCAAACCAATGCGGTGAGTGCGTGCGATGCAATTGCGATATCCCTATGTAATGTTATGGACGTTTGACTTAATGCATAGGGATTTGACTTATCGCAATCGCATCGCACGCACTTACCGCATTACTTTGCGCAAGGCTTATTACTTCTGCCATACTTCAGCAATTTATTGTCATAAGCATGATTTATGACAAAAAATGGGCAAGTAATGGCAAAAATGAAGGCACTTCTTCAGTCATATAAGTCCAGAATTAGTTTGACCTAAAACGAAGAAAAGAAAACGTTGTTTAAAAAAATGTTCCAAGCTTCAAGTTACAAACCTGATTACAACGACAATGACTCGATTTATCCTGGATCTTACTATCGTATCAAATTTTGCTGAAAATTAAAAAATTCCGAACCAATAAAAAAGACCATGATAGTTTTATTTTACAGTTTTATTGTATGAAGTTTTAAAAGTGTTTACTCTTTAGTTCATTTAATAATATATAAGTTTTAGCGTTAATTTCCTTTTTGTTTTTTTTGAAATACTGAGTTTCAATAAAACCCCAAAATGAGGAACTTGGAACAGGGTAACAAAGATTGAATAAAAAAAAAATTTTGAAGCAAATATCTACAGCTCTTAAAAAGCTTGTAAAAATGAGCTTGACACCATCAAAATATAAAAATATTTCCTTAAAATCAAAAATCGAGTTGCCATGCACGATGATAAAAGGTTGTATGTTGTCGGATGATTGCTGAAATGAAGCAATGTGCTCTTCAATTTCCTGCACGGTCTTTCCAACCCAAACGAACGAATTTTGGGAGTCTTTTATTGTGAAGCGGGTAATTGTTTTCTTCCCATCATTTTCTTTCTTCACAATTTTTTGGAAAGGTACAAAATACCCATGTAGGGCCCACAACAAAACTGCATCTTGACATTCTGAAAAATATTAAAAGAAAAAAAACCATTTAACAAAAAAAAAAAAAAATTGTTTGAGGCTGTAGTTCTTAAAGTCAAATTTCATTTTTATACTTTTAAGATTTACTAGCTGAGAAAGCAAATAAAATTGGCTGAAGATAAGTTTGCTTTAATGCCGGAGTTGGGTGAACATCTCAAGCCTTTGTGTAGATTCTACATCCTGGCGTCAGAGTATATTAGTGAAAAACAACGATTATTATCAATTGAACTGTCTTTTTAATTTTTTTTAATTAAGAATTTTATTTTATTTTATGAAGTTTTAAGAGTGTTCATTTAATAATATATAAGTTTTAGCGTTAATTTCCTTTTTGTATTTTTTTTTTTTTTTGAAATACTGAGTTTCAATAAAACCCCAAAATGAGGAACTTGGAAATATTTTTATATTTTGATGGTGTCAAGCTCATTTTTACAAGCTTTTTAAGAGCTGTAGATATTTGCTTCAAAATTTTTTTTTTATTCAATTTGAATAAAAAAAAATTTTTGAAGCAAATATCTACAGCTCTTACAAAGCTTGTAAAAATGAGCTTGACACCATCAAAATATAAAAATATTTCCTTAAAATTAAAAATCGAGTCGCCATGCACGATGATAAAAGGTTGTATGTTGTCGGATGATTGCTGAAATGAAGCAATGTGCTCTTCAATTTCCTGCACGGTCTTCCCAACCCAAACGAACGAATTTTGGGAGTCTTTTATTGTGAAGCGGGTAATTGTTTTCTTCCCATCATTTTCTTTCTTCACAATTTTTTGGAAAGGTACAAAATACCCATGTAGGGCCCACAACAAAACTGCATCTTGACATTCTGAAAAATATTTAAAAAAAAACCATTTAACAAAAAAAAAAAAAAAAATTGTTTGAGGCTGTAGTTCTTAAAGTCAAATTTCATTTTTATACTTTTAAGATTTACTAGCTGAGAAAGCAAATAAAATTGGCTGAAGATAAGTTTGCTTTAATGCCGGAGTTGGGTGAACATCTCAAACCTTTGTGTAGATTCTACATCCTGGCGTCAGAGTATATTAGTGAAAAACAACGTTCGATGGGTGCGATTATTATCAATTGAACTGTCTTTTTAATTTTTTTTTATTTTTAAGAAATTTATTTTATTCTTTGAAGTTGTAAGAGTGTTTATTTAATAATATATAAGTATTAGCGTTAATTTCCTTTTTTTTTTTTTTTTTTTTTTTTTTTTATTTGAAATACTGAGTTTCAATAAAACCCCAAAATGAGGATTTTGGAACAGGATAACAGAGATTGAATAAAAAAAAAAATTTGAAGCTAATATCTACAGCTCTTAAAAAGCTTGTAAAAATGAGCTTGACACCATCAAAATATAAAAATATTTCCTTAAAATTAAAAATCGAGTCGCCATGCACGATGATAAAAGGTTGTATGTTGTCGGATGACTGCTGAAATGAAGCAATGTGCTCTTCAATTTCCTGCACGGTCTTTCCAACCCAAACGAACGAATTTTGGGAGTCTTTTATTGTGAAGCGGGTAATTGTTTTCTTCCCATCATTTTCTTTCTTCACAATTTTTTGGAAAGGTACAAAATACCCATGTAGGGCCCACAACAAAACAATTTTATAATTATAACCAAATTGTTTGCATTGTCTTAACATGGCAAGACTTAATGTCAAAAATTATTAATATTATAAAAATAATTAATTTAGGGTAACTTACTGTCAGGTATTGCGCATATGCCTGTTTTATTCGGAAGCAATTTGTTCAAAGCATCAATTATGTTCCTTTCTTTTACGTGATTTTCGGACAGCAGGAATTTTAAAATTAGGGGTTTAAGTTCTTCCCAGTTTTCTAACAGTGAACCGGCATTTGGGTGCAAGTAACTAAAATCCATTTCGATCTAATAATTGAAGTCATAGTTTCAATTCAATCAGAATTCCATACAGCTTTCGATTGTTCACAGCAAATCCCTGACCAGACAAAGCAAATAAAATTGGCTGAGGATAAGTTTGCTTTAATGCCGGAGTTGGGTGAACATCTCAAGCCTTTGTGTAGATTCTACAGCCTGGTGTCAGAGTATATTATTGAAAAACAATGTTTGATGGTTCGATGGGTGCGATTATTATCAATTGAACTGGGGCCCTACTCTGTATTTCGTTTCGAATCTTAAGTCTATTCGAAAGTGATTTTCGATCCGATTATGAATTCGTACTCTGTATTTCGTTTTCGAATCGAAAAAAAAGTACTTAATAATATTTTCATTAACGGAATAGATTTGCGAAGTCTTGAAACATTTCTCAAGATATCTGTCAAATCAAGCAAAAAAAAAAAAATAATATCAAAGCAAATTACAAACAAGTAAAAATGTAACTAAATGAAATAAAAAAATCGTTTTCAGATTTGCCGTTCCGAAAGTGGCAGATTCGAATCCGATTTAGAGATAAAAAGTACAAAATATTCGTTTTCGGAAATGTTTGCTTTCGAAACGAATTGCAGGGTAGGGCCCCTTTCGTTTTAATTTTTTTATTTTTAAGAAATCACTCTTGAGTCAACCAAAAATAATGAAGGAAATGAAAATTGGACAAATGGGGTGTTTTGCTGTCAACAAAATCTGTTCCATATTTTATAATTGTAACCAAATTGTTTGCATTGTCTTAACATGGCAAAACTTAATGTCAAAAACTATTAATATTAGAAATATAATTAATTTAGGGTAACTTACTGTCAGGTATTGCGCATATGCCATTTTCATTCGGAAGCAATTTGTTCAAAGCATCAATTATGTTCCTTTCTTTGACGTGATTTTCGGACAGCAGGAATTTTAAAATTAGGGGTTTAAGTTCTTCCCAGTTTTCTAACAGTGAACCGGCATTTGGGTGCAAGTAACTAAAATCCATTTCGATCTAATAAATGAAGTCATAGTTTCAATTAAAGTGTATGGCATACAATAAGTATCAAACTTACCATACGATGGCCAGTTGGGCATTTATATTGCGGCCACTTCAAGAAAATTTGTGAAGTGTTTTCAGAGTTATTAATGCTTAAAATCCTGTGATTCGTACATGCTTTCCACATCCGATCTAAGGCATCCCCAGACAAATTGTCATATTTTAATGATCTTATAATCTGGTCTACATCATCTTCAGGAACTAAAATTAATTGTTTATGTATGAATTTAAATATCAATGAACAGTATGTATGAAGAAAATTTGTGAAGTGTTTTCAGAGTTATTAATGCTTAAAATCCTGTGATTCGTACATGCTTTCCACATCCGATCTAAGGCATCCCCAGACAAATTGTCATATTTTAATGATCTTATAATCTGGTCTACATCATCTTCAGGAACTAAAATTAATTGTTTATGTATGAATTGAAATATCAATGAACAGTATGTATGAAGAAAATTTGTGAAGTGTTTTCAGAGTTATTAATGCTTAAAATCCTGTGATTCGTACATGCTTTCCACATCCGATCTAAGGCATCCCCAGACAAATTGTCATATTTTAATGATCTTATAATCTGGTCTACATCATCTTCAGGAACTAAAATTAATTGTTTATGTATGAATTGAAATATCAATGAACAGTATGTATGAAGGTCAATTCAATTTAAAGTATGTTAGCATAAATTGAACTGATAACTGATCAGAAATCAGTAATTTGTGCACATTAAATACTAAGCAGATTTTATTCGTCGAGCGTTTTACTGTTCATCTCATGAAACTTACACTATGTTTCAAATAATTGATGTTATTAGCTATTATCATAATTTTATAGTTTTGATTTAAATTAAAAAGTTTTTGAAAGAAATTCTCAATATTTTTGAAAGTTGTACTTGAACTGAATGAATAAAAAGAAAAAGCTTATAAAAGTATGATTTTGTATAGGTAAGGTCTATCTTTCAACTATAAAAGAAAAAAAGTTATCAACTGTGAAATCTTTTTTTCACTGTTTTTGACCTATACTTTTGTTAAACCCATTGTATCAAAAAAGATTTAAGAAAATTAAAAACGTTAGTCTACATTTATACCTAAATTGAACAAACCTAGAGACATTTCTTCATCTGTTGTTTCGATCTTGCTGGTATTGGGTTTTGGAGTTGTCCCTATATTCTTGTGAGAGAATTTCAAGTTGCAGAACTTATTATAAATTTTTCCTCTTTTACCCGTCCGATAGTATTCCTTATAAGATCAATTAGAAATTAAAAACAAATTGGGACCAGTTTTGAAAATAAACAGCTTACCAATCGTTCTGTGGGAAATCTTTCAATGATTTCTTTTTCGAGGGCGTAACTTGAATGGAGGTCTAAATGTATTTGGTTGAGGTCAAAATAACTGGCAATAGTGTTTATTAAATGAGTTCTCTGCTTTTCCGTAAATTTTGAATTTTTCTCGTAACTCTCAACTAGTGATTTACTTAAAGAGGTATTGTTTAATATTTTTCCCAAGTAAATCAGAGAGGGTGATTCCTGGGATGATTTTGGTGTACTTGGAGTTGTCGGTACACTTGGTCTTGTCGGAACTTGGTAGGGTGAAGATGGTTCAGACATAGAAATTATATTGCGAAATGGACCAAATTCCGACTTAGAATACATAAAAAGGGGCTTTCCAATCGAGTCCCGCCATTCTCTTAATTTTGATTCAAACATAATCAATGTTCGATAATTGAACGTTTTCAGAAGCTGAGCAAGGTGGTGACACTCCAGGTTTCTTAAAACTTCAACATCTATGTCATTGCCTAGAATGGTTTATACATATATAATTTAACTTTCGTTTTGTATTACATTCAACTCCGCTTAACTGGATTCCAAAAAAAAATTGTTATAAATAAGGTTATAGGTAGATGTAATTAAATTTTGGATGGCTGAAGGCAGAAAATTGAAAAGAACAAGTGAGTGCATTTGATACTGGACTTAAAATATTCTTTGTGCTCAGCCACAAATATCTAATGTCCTGAAAATCTTTTTAATATTATGTTTTATTTAAATTCATACATTTGCAGAAGTCCAACTTGACTGCAAAATTAAAGCTCAGTTTCTAAAATTAGAACTCTGTGAAGAGTTTTCTATTTCCTTAAAAGAGTCAATGTTTTTTCTAAAAAGGAAATGGACCTAAAAATAGGTAAACATTTTTCTTTTTTAAAATGTTTTTCCTATTTGAAAAAGACTGACATATTTATAGTATTATGTAGGTATGTATGTTTTCAACAAACACGATAAGAAAAGAATGAAAAGATTGAAACGAAAACATGAAACATTCAAAAGAAGTTATTTTTCGATTCTTCATAAGTGGGGACATTAAATAGAAGTTTAACTTAAGTTGAAGGTGAATTTGTCAAATCGCAAGCTTATTTGTGTTAAAAATCCTCCAATTTATAATCCAGTTAAGCGGAGAGCAGTTAAGAAGTGTTTGTAATTGATATATTTTCTTAAATTTTTTAAATTTTTCATCCTTTCTTAAGGATGATGGAAAAAGGCATATACAGGGTGATTTGCATAAGGTGTGACAAAAAGATAGGGTGTGTAGGTTGGACCTCCCGTTTTGGCGGAAGGGGCAATTTAAGAAAAAAATCACTAGAAATGGAAAAAAAAATATTTAATAATAACGGTAATACCTATAGAATTGTGCTATAGCATTTTGAAAAGCCAAAAACATATACATTAATTTAAATTTTAAAATGATAATTTTTTTTTCATTTTTAGTGATTTTTTTTTAAATTGCCCCTCCCGCCTAAACGGGGGAAAATGGACCCCCCTTCCGATACGATTTTTTGCTTGTCTAGGTCCAACCTACACACCCTATCTTTTTGTCAGACCTTATGCAAATCACCCTGTATATGTGACTTGGAAGATATTCATGCTGAAGAGGGTCAAATTATAGGTATAATATCTTTTTTAATGTCGATCAAAATAAAATAAAAAAATGAGTTGTAAAAAAGTAAAAAATAAAAACAATCAACATACTTTTGAAATGTTCCAGTAGTTCTAGTTGGTCCCAATCATGTAGTAATTCAGTTAGCTCATCTAATGGGTCAATTGGAATAATTGTTGTTGTTGAAAGACAATCTTCGGATGTGATTTGATCATATTCTTCTTCTGACAAAATAGGTATGGCCTCATCGACCTCCTGGTAGACAGCGAGCACCTCGTCTTCAGTTTTAGAATTTGGCATTTTTTTTATTTAGTATAATTTGTTATTCAAATAGTTCGACCTATTTTTAATTTATTAAAATAAACATCAAACAAAAAATAAACAAATAAACAAGAATAAATTTCCAATTGTTTGATTTTACGGATTTTAAATGAAATTTTAATGACAAATATCTCAATCTATTTTCAAAAATAATATTCTTTAACTCTAAGAATAGTTTTGCCTGTAGCAGTTTTTATTAAATTAATTGGTGGCCCAACAATGTCATTGGGAAAAATTATAGAAAAAGAACCCAACTGCTTTTCATCAATTTCAAAAGATAATATACTGGGGTTGTACTGAATTCTATTTAGTTTTTGGCAAAACAAAAAAATTGTATTTGTTTTCAAAAGACCAATATCAACTATACAAAGCAACTCAATGTCAGTTTTAAAACGCGCTACGTAAAATTTTTGTTGGTATTTATAGCCTTCGATTTCAGCTTTAGAATAAAATTCAACTTGTGTTTTTGGGACTGTTAGCATATCACATATTAAGTTCCTAAAATCACTAACGATTTTATGTTTGTCAGAAACTTCAAAGTAACTTGTACAATCATTATTATCAACATGGCTTAGCAACAGGAATGCCGTTTTTAGTTGATATTTTTTGGCTAGAGTCAAACAAATGTTCTTACGTGACGTGATAGCATGGGAATAAAGCTTAAATTGCTTGTGTTTAGCTTCGAACTTAAAACACCAAAAGCTACGAATAGGCCCTGACTGCCTTATAACAGAAGGATAGTGTGTTAAATTATGGTGCTTCGGCTTTAAGGTGTCATTAAAAAGGCGAACATAATCTCGGTGGTGAATTTCAATTTTTTTTCTTAACATTGGGATGGTTTCGACGCAAACTTCAAATCCAAGTAATAAATCAATTATTTCAATAAAATTAATGAGAAATTGCCACACTTCGTCATCATGTGGCACTAAATCTTCAATCATTAGGTGGAAGAAAGAAATGAAGGTCATCATTTCTCTCGCCGTCATTTTTAGATGTTTTTTTTTTATTTGAGCAATTTTTATTTCACCTGAAATATTGTCAATCTCTATTGCACCATACTGAAATGTTTGTTTTCTTAAATTTAGTGTTTCCAGATTAAAATATGAAGCTTTGTTGATAAAATACTCGATTACGTGGCAAATATCGTAATGGCAAACCCCTTCGAAAATATCGTGCATGAGGTCAACGCAAAAATTTTCAACGACATGAAAGGGATTTCATTTAATTGAGAATAGTTTTGTATGCCCGTTTCAGAAGGATTATTGAGAAGAACATCTTTTTCATAGTTAGACCGATTTCTCAACATATCATCTCGTTCGATTGTTAACGACTGCGTTTCTATTTTTTTTATTTTACAGAACCTACAATAGGAGTTGCTCGAAAATGATTTATTAAAATCCAAGACTGTGTTTAAGCCCAAATTATCTCCTAAAAGAAGACCTAAGATGAAATGTACTTTTATTTTCTCCCCCTCGCCGTGACTCGAATTTATCTCAACACCATCAACTTCAAGACTTTTTAATTCATTTATTAAAGATTTAAAACATTTATCATTGCCGAAGGACTTCAGATCTCTTGATTTAAGAATTCCAGCCAAGAACACACCATCTACCTTTGATTCTTTCGAAGGAAGACAAGGAAATGAATAGTAGATGTTACAGATCGAGTGGACTCCTGCATGAGAGCTTAATGGGTTATTAATTTCGAAGTCGTCGGTGTATAAAAAGTATGGTATTAGTATTTTGCTCGGATATTTTGCAGTTTTTTTCTTCCAAAGCTCACCTTGGACAAAATTTGACAGTTTATTTTCTTTATTTAATGTTTCCATATGACGTATTGTTTTGTTCAAGATGTTCCCGACCTCAAAAAATTTTTTAAATTGAAATTTTAATGGCATCAAGATCCCTTTAAAGTTTTTTTCATCATATGTAAGATTTCCATTTTTAAAAACTCTACCAATTTCATTGTTTACCGAAAACTCATTTAAACTCCCCAAAAGATCTTCTTTTTGGAGCCAATCAAAAAGTTTATATTCGGTATTGCAATAATAAAATGGATTGCGACACTTCGATATTAGACTGACGAATTCGTTATGAACGTTAATGTTTGTCTTTGCAAAATGTTTGTTCGAGAATGATCTAAATAAGTCAAGCATAGGATTTAAGATACTTTGTTGTACATCGTTCTGAATTTGTAAAATATTTTTTCTAGAAAAGCTATTGTTATTATGCATTTTTAATACAAAACGCGTAGTGGAAGTGAACAGTTTATTAAGACAGTCTTCTATTTTTAGTTCTTCGGTTTCTCCGGTTTTGGCATTTTGATTATCGCTTTGCAATGTTTCTGAATTTTTCATACAATTCAGCATATTATTTTTTTCAGCTAAACTAACGCTCGGGACCAAATTTAATGGTTCCTCGAAACCATCTGCTATGCTCACATTGGGTTCTACAACCATCTCGACATGTTTTTTAGTTATATGTTTCTTAAAGCTACCTAAATTTTGAAATTCTTGTGAACAATTATATTCTCTACACTTAAAGTTACTATATGTGCTAAGATCGTGCACCATTTTCAGGTGATCTATAAACATCTTTACAGATACAATCTTAACTTTACAAACAAAGCAAATCATTATCGCAAAATTTGTCTATTCTAGTTTTATAATGACTTTAACATTAACGTGATATTATTTAATTATAAAATCTAGTATGCAATATCAATGTTTTGTGATTATAGGCACTTTGCTTGGTAATAAGTTGATACCAAAACAGCTAAAAGTGAGAAAAGAAATAAAGAAAAAATTCAAATAAATTGACATACCTTTTCAAATGATTTTAATGAATTAATGAATCAAAAAGCACTAATACATGAATAATAAAAAGTCAAAAATAATACTCAATCAGTTGTGTTTTTGCGTGAAAACCATACGCCACGGGCACCACTTTTAAGCTCTCACTAAAAAGTCAATGGTTGAGAACGAAAATAGAATAGGTTATTGCTACATTCGTACATAGGTAACACCTTTCGGTCTGTAATTGAAGTAAACTTTTGCTACTTTTATGTTCCTTTTTTCTTTTTTTAATTTTTAAATATAAATTTAAAAGAAACAACTGGTTGGATTTCATGTAAAATCCAACAAAACACTTTCATTGCAGCGTGAAGTGGTTATAGTGACAATTTTGGAAAAAAAATCAACAGCTTCTATGCCACTTACAAATAACTCCCACACAGAAAAAAACAACTACCAGAAAGATATCCCAACAGGGGCCCTACTCTGTATTTCGTTTCGAATCTTAAGTCTATTCGAAAGTGATTTTCGATCCGATTATGAATTAGTACTCTATATTTCGTTTTCGAATCGAAAAAAAGTACTTAATAATATTTTCATTAACGGAATAGATTTGCGAAGTCTTGAAACATTTCTCAAGATATCTGTCAAATCAAGCAAAAAAAAAAAAATATCAAAGCAAATTACAAACAAGTAAAAATGTAACTAAATTAAATAAAAAAATCGTTTTCGGATTTGCCGTTCCGAAAATGGCAGATTCGAATCCGATTTAGAAATAAAAAGTACAAACTATTCGTTTTCGGAAATTTTTGCTTTCGAAACGAATTACAGAGTAGGGCCCCTGTTAAGTTTTTCAACAATAATTACATTTCTAACCAAGAAACACCTATCTCTATTACTGCTAATTTTACAAGTTAAATCTCTTCGGTTTGAATTTTTCAACCGGGACACAGGGGACACCCACTCAAATACCTGCCGTAATCAAAAACTAGTTTCCCGACTGTTTTGAGAAAAATTGTCGATTTGCTTTCGTTGTGAGAATAACTTAAAAATGACCTGAAGAAATCGAGACGGATAACCAACTGCGAAGGAAGTCGTGTACCTTTATAGAAGACTGAGTGACAGCGCCAGCCAGAAAGCCGGTACCCGGAACATAATTGAACAATAATCAAGCAATACACACGTGCGATGAAAGTAGCAAGTTGTTGCTTACGTTTGATAAAATAAAAATAATTATTCTGAGAAGACAGTGATCGCTTCCAATTGGTTATTAAATTGAATAACTAGTCCAAACTACGTTAAAGTACATAAACGAAAGCTTAGGAAGTTGATTTTTTATTGAAAATAAAAAACATTTTTAGCTAAAAATCCCACATGTGATCATTTCATTGGAACTTGCAGAAAGAATGCTTTTTTAATGTCGCAGATTGGAAAATTAATAAAAAGTAACTTTACTTGCAGAAATCTCGGTTTACTTAGGTTGGAAAAACTTGAATAAAACTGATTGTCAATATTGAACTAAACTAATTCGAGCAATAAACAAATAAAAAACATTTTAAACTAAAAATCCCACATGTGATCATTTCTTTGTTTTAATGCGACATCAAAAAAGCATTCTTTATGCAAGTTCCAATTGGAAAATTTATAAAAAGTAACTATATAGGTACTTACAGGAATCTTGGTTTACTTACATCGACTGGAAAACTTGAACATAAATATTTAGCTTCAATTGCCCCTTATGCAACAATCTACTTCTTATATGGAAACCCAAAGTTGCCCTAATCTTTGAAAGCTAGTCACAAACTACAATTTTTTAAAAGTTTACATTGGTTGTACTTGTGAGTTGTTTCTGAAGGTTAAAGAGTAGATATAACGCCCTTTACAATTTCGCATTAAAAGAAATTAAAAAAATGAGAAATAATGTAGTTTGAGCGAGGTTTTTCAAAAAGTGTTCGACAACTGGGAGTGTTCGAATTCAAGCGACCTTACCCTACTACTTGCAGAAATCTCGGTTTACTTAGGTTGGAAAAACTTGAATAAAACTGATTGTCAATATTGAACTAAACTAATTCGAGCAATAAACAAATAAAAAACATTTTAAACTAAAAATCCCACATGTGATCATTTCTTTGTTTTAATGCGACATCAAAAAAGCATTCTTTATGCAAGTTCCAATTGGAAAATTTATAAAAAGTAACTATATAGGTACTTACAGGAATCTTGGTTTACTTGCATCGATTGGAAAACTTGAACATAAATATTTAGCTTCAATTGCCCCTTATGCAACAATCTACTTCTTATATGGAAACCCAAAGTTGCCCTAATCTTTGAAAGCTAGTCACAAACTACAATTTTTTAAAAGTTTACATTGGTTGTACTTGTGAGTTGTTTCTGAAGGTTAAAGAGTAGATATAACGCCCTTTACAATTTCGCATTAAAAGAAATTAAAAAAATGAGAAATAATGTAGTTTGAGCGAGGTTTTTCAAAAAGTGTTCGACAACTGGGAGTGTTCGAATTCAAGCGACCTTACCCTACTACTTGCAGAAATCTCGGTTTACTTAGGTTGGAAAAACTTGAATAAAACTGATTGTCAATATTGAACTAAACTAATTCGAGCAATAAACAAATAAAAAACATTTTAAACTAAAAATCCCACATGTGATCATTTCTTTGTTTTAATGCGACATCAAAAAAGCATTCTTTATGCAAGTTCCAATTGGAAAATTTATAAAAAGTAACTATATAGGTACTTACAGGAATCTTGGTTTACTTGCATCGATTGGAAAACTTGAACATAAATATTTAGCTTCAATTGCCCCTTATGCAACAATCTACTTCTTATATGGAAACCCAAAGTTGCCCTAATCTTTGAAAGCTAGTCACAAACTACAATTTTTTAAAAGTTTACATTGGTTGTACTTGTGAGTTGTTTCTGAAGGTTAAAGAGTAGATATAACGCCCTTTACAATTTCGCATTAAAAGAAATTAAAAAAATGAGAAATAATGTAGTTTGAGCGAGGTTTTTCAAAAAGTGTTCGACAACTGGGAGTGTTCGAATTCAAGCGACCTTACCCTACTTGCAGAAATCTCGGTTTACTTACATAGATTGGAAAAACTTGAATAAAATGTATTCTCAAATTTGAACTCAACTAATTCGAGCAATAAACAATAAACAAATAAAAAACATTTTTAGCTAAAAATCCCACATGTGATCATTTCATTGGAACTTGCAGAAAGAATGCTTTTTTAATGTCGCAGATTGGAAAATTAATAAAAAGTAACTATACTTGCAGAAATCTCGGTTTACTTAGGTTGGAAAAACTTGAATAAAACTGATTGTCAATATTGAACTAAACTAATTCGAGCAATAAACAAATAAAAAACATTTTAAACTAAAAATCCCACATGTGATCATTTCTTTGTTTTAATGCGACATCAAAAAAGCATTCTTTATGCAAGTTCCAATTGGAAAATTTATAAAAAGTAACTATATAGGTACTTACAGGAATCTTGGTTTACTTACATCGATTGGAAAACTTGAACATAAATATTTAGCTTCAATTGCCCCTTATGCAACAATCTACTTCTTATATGGAAACCCAAAGTTGCCCTAATCTTTGAAAGCTAGTCACAAACTACAATTTTTTAAAAGTTTACATTGGTTGTACTTGTGAGTTGTTTCTGAAGGTTAAAGAGTAGATATAACGCCCTTTACAATTTCGCATTAAAAGAAATTAAAAAAATGAGAAATAATGTAGTTTGAGCGAGGTTTTTCAAAAAGTGTTCGACAACTGGGAGTGTTCGAATTCAAGCGACCTTACCCTACTACTTGCAGAAATCTCGGTTTACTTAGGTTGGAAAAACTTGAATAAAACTGATTGTCAATATTGAACTAAACTAATTCGAGCAATAAACAAATAAAAAACATTTTAAACTAAAAATCCCACATGTGATCATTTCTTTGTTTTAATGCGACATCAAAAAAGCATTCTTTATGCAAGTTCCAATTGGAAAATTTATAAAAAGTAACTATATAGGTACTTACAGGAATCTTGGTTTACTTACATCGATTGGAAAACTTGAACATAAATATTTAGCTTCAATTGCCCCTTATGCAACAATCTACTTCTTATATGGAAACCCAAAGTTGCCCTAATCTTTGAAAGCTAGTCACAAACTACAATTTTTTAAAAGTTTACATTGGTTGTACTTGTGAGTTGTTTCTGAAGGTTAAAGAGTAGATATAACGCCCTTTACAATTTCGCATTAAAAGAAATTAAAAAAATGAGAAATAATGTAGTTTGAGCGAGGTTTTTCAAAAAGTGTTCGACAACTGGGAGTGTTCGAATTCAAGCGACCTTACCCTACTTGCAGAAATCTCGGTTTACTTACATAGATTGGAAAAACTTGAATAAAATGTATTCTCAAATTTGAACTCAACTAATTCGAGCAATAAACAATAAACAAATAAAAAACATTTTTAGCTAAAAATCCCACATGTGATCATTTCATTGGAACTTGCAGAAAGAATGCTTTTTTAATGTCGCAGATTGGAAAATTAATAAAAAGTAACTATACTTGCAGAAATCTCGGTTTACTTAGGTTGGAAAAACTTGAATAAAACTGATTGTCAATATTGAACTAAACTAATTCGAGCAATAAACAAATAAAAAACATTTTAAACTAAAAATCCCACATGTGATCATTTCTTTGTTTTAATGCGACATCAAAAAAGCATTCTTTATGCAAGTTCCAATTGGAAAATTTATAAAAAGTAACTATAGGTACTTACAGGAATCTTGGTTTACTTACATCGATTGGAAACCTTGAATAAAATTTATTTTAAAACTTGAACTTAACTACACAATTTAAAAAACACAATTAAAATTTTTACATTGTCTGGTGGCTTGCAAATCTTAGATCTGCGTTGTGAGTTGTGACTTGTGTGACTGTGAGGCTGTGACTGATTTTTGAATCGTTCGTTACTCGTTGTAGCCGGCGTCCCTTTCGTTAAGTTCGTCAAAATATGTATTGGTGACAGTGTTACCACATGGACTCTTAGGGTCCAGTTATATCCATCATTGAAATGGATACGGAAAAATCTTTGAATGAATATTTAACTTTGTTTTGTTTTGAATAGAAGTGAAAATTATATACCAATCGATTAGAAACCAAGAATTTTTATTGACTTAAAAAAGTAGAATTACACTTATTTTTTTTATTGCTATAACCAACCTATCAGAAAAATTCCAATGATGTGTTTCAATGATGAAAACCAATGATAGCTATAACCTATAACTGGTCTCTGAAGAGCCAAAAAGGACTCGTTTTTGCTTCCTTGACTCGGGGACTCATTTTTATCACGTTTGACTCGTTTTTTTTTAATGCACAAAAAGGTACAATTACTAAGAATTTTATATTTTGAAGAAAAAAATCTCAAGTTTGAGTCGTTATTTCTTGTATTAAAAACGCTTGTATTTCGAACATTCAAACCATACAATTAGTTTCTTGTATGTTAAAAACAAAATACAAAATGATTTCTGAAAGAGTTTAAAGTTTTTTTTATGTGGACTCGATTTTTTTTGAAGATGACTCGTTTTAAGCTTCTGGGACTCGAAAGAATTCTTGCCTGCGGTAACACTGTAGTGAACTCAGAACAGTGCCAAATTTCAAGAATTTGATAATTAATAAACGGTTTATTAAATTTAATAAACAGGATGTTTATGATTATAAACGGGTTTATTAACGCAATAAACGATTAATTATTTTGTATAACCAAGATTTTTCTTACTCATACTAAGTTGAAATTAGCAGACGCTTCGTTAAATTTTTTCAACAATCGCTAAGAGGATTAATAAACCGTTTATTGTCATAACAAACAGCGTAATTGTGGCAGTAACTGGGTTTGTTAAAATCAATTAACATGGATTATGCTACGTGTTCACTTGCATAAAACAAAAAATCAGGAAAATATATGCAAATTAAATCTGAAAAATAACATTTCACAATAGTAGGATGGATTGCATACAAATAGAACGCCATCGAATATACTTCAACGGAAATGTAAAAAAAATTGATCAAAATCTTTAGGGTGATTTGCATAAGGTATTACAAAAAGATAGGGACTTAGCAAAGCAAAAAATCGTATGGGAGGGGGGGGGGGTCCTTTTCACCCGTTTAGGCGGGAGGGGCAATTTAAGAAAAAAATCACTTAAAATGGGGAAAAAATTATTTTAAAACAACGGTAATACCTACAGAATTGTGCTATAGCATTTTGAAAAACCAAAAACCTATACATTAATTTAAATTTTAAAATGAGTTGTTCAAATGAATTGTTTTGGAAATATTAATATTCAAAGTCAAAATTTTGAAAAAAAACTTAATATTTTTTTTCAAACCATTTTTTTTTTTCAAATTTTACGTTATTAAGTAGTATTTTTCTGGCTTATTTTCAGATGTCAAAATAACTTGTAGTTTTTGAGAAAACCAAAAATTACAAAAACAAGTTTTTTAAATTTTTTTTTCAACTTTTTTTTCGTTAATTGATTCTTAAGTGAATTTACGAAATAAAGGATGAATTTTCTCTTTCCTTTTTTTCACTTAAGAATCACTTAAGAATCAATTAACGAAAAAAAAGTTGAAAAAAAAATTTAAAAAACTTGTTTTTGTAATTTTTGGTTTTCTCAAAAACTACAAGTTATTTTGACATCTGAAAATAAGCCAGAAAAATACTACTTAATAACGTAAAATTTGAAAAAAAAAATGGTTTGAAAAAAAATATTAAGTTTTTTTTTCAAAATTTTGACTTTGAATATTAATATTTCCAAAACAATTCATTTGAACAACTCATTTTAAAATTTAAATTAATGTATAGGTTTTTGGTTTTTCAAAATGCTATAGCACAATTCTGTAGGTATTACCGTTGTTTTAAAATAATTTTTTCCCCATTTTAAGTGATTTTTTTCTTAAATTGCCCCTCCCGCCTAAACGGGTGAAAAGGACCCCCCCCCCCCCTCCCATACGATTTTTTGCTTTGCTAAGTCCAACCTACACACCCTATCTTTTTGTAATACCTTATGCAAATCACCCTGTATAGTATTAATCCAATGGGTTAATAATGCATTTACTGGGTAGGGCTTTGATTCTTCCTGCCACCGATGGATGCTTCTTTTTGTTTTTTAAGCCAGGACCTATATATTTAAAACACGCAGTTATTTTTGTTATTAATTTATGAACTGGTAGAACTTGCTGTTTTGCTAACACTCAAGCACCCGAATATAGTTCCTTTGATAGGAATCTTTATTAAGCCTTTTAGCTTTGGTCTTGGATCTCGTCCCAATGGTATGCATTTCAATTTATTTTCGGAAAAACCAAAGAACTATTTAATTACATAGTGGATTGGACTCTATATCTTACGGCAATGTCGCCGAAGCGGAGCTCACATTGGATCGAATACATGTGGCGGATGCTGGCAATGATGTCCACAAATTCAACCAGTTCGTTAGAAAAGTTAACGAAAGGATAGATGCCGCCTTGGAACAACCAATCAGCAGCCGACGCGTGCCCACCATCGCGAAAAACAGAAACAGCATTTGGACCAGGGTTAAAACCTTCACTTCAATCGAAACAAATTTACTAAGAAGAATCCAAAATCTACTTCGCTTCTTCGCTTGAGTTGAGATCTACTTCACTTTTTTCACACTGAAAAATTACCCTTTCAAGCTTCAATGAGCCTCAATTTTCAATAACTCCCTTGACTCGATTTTCAATTTCCGCTAATTTCAATCTTGTATGAATCAAGCAAACCCAATGTGTCATCTATATCATTATATAGTCAATGCATATGAAATCTTTACATTATTCTTGAAAACGTGAAAAGACTGCAGCGCTCCAGTGAGAAGCCCACCACTTTACTTTACACGCGCATTGCATTAAATAAATTTTTGTTATTGATACTGTTATGATTTTTTTTTTTGATTCAAATCTACTTCACAATTTTTCGATTTACTTCAATTTTTTTACAATTTCACTTCGAAAATTGAAGCTTGAGGTTCGAACCCTGATTTGGACAATCAACCACGAGCGAACAAGGAATGACGTTTCATGTCCGCACTCCGCAGATCGAGAAGTAGTTTTGGAAGTACATATAGGTCCCTATTATGAGTAGCAAATACAAAGTTCGACTACAAGCGAATGTTTTAGAGAAACTCATTTATTGGATTATTATCAATAAACTTCGTCCATTCTTTTATCTGACATACCTTAAACGTCGAAAAAAAAAGTTTCCTACAAAGTTTTTGTTTCTACAACCTTTAATACCCCTATCAAAGAAGCTCGCAAAAACATTCGCTTCCAATAGAACGTTCGATTCGCTACTCATAATAGGGACCATAAAAGTATATTACATAGTATAAGACTTTATCTATAGGAAGTCCCGAATAAGTTCGAGATAAGTGTGGTGAGGACAATAAAGGTTACAGTGTCAAGATGAAAATGAAATACTACGTGGAGTATATGAAGAGTACTCAAGATGACAGTCCTCTTTATATATTCGATATATTGTTTACTTTTGTATTGCAAAGTAATCAGTTTTTATTGTCTCTTAAATAGCATCACCGCCGAAAAAAGCTCCTTGACGACTACACTATTCCAAAGTATTTTCAGGACGATTTGTTTACGTGTTATGTTGTTATGTTGTGTTTAAGACCGTCGCCCACCTTATCGATGCGATGGTTTGTTATGGGACCAGCACGTTCAGGGACAACAATTCATATAGATCCACTTGGAACAATTGCCTAGAATGCTCTGGTATTCGGCCACAAAAGATGGTGCCTTTTCCCAACACACACACCAAATGAGTTGCTAAAAGTCCCTGGATCGCTCGGCGGAAAGCAACTTTGTAAATTGAAAACTTTTTTTTTTGCAGATAGAGATTTTGCAGGGGCCAGGGGAGACAGTATGTGCCTGGAGGATGGTGGCATGTCGTTTCAAATCTCGAAGACACTGTAGCTGTCACTCAGAATTTCTGTAGCAAAACTAACTTCCCCTTCTTTTGGCATAAAACAGTTCGTGGGCGACAAAAACTATCACGCAAGTGGCTTCGTGTACCGGGTAAGTTCTTTTTACGCAGCCTTCAAGCTGGAAAGTTTTATATTTGTTTTTCTTTCAGGAAAAAGAATCTGAACAAGCGAAAGTAGCCGAAAGTATTAATATCGACCAAAGCACTGGATTTGCTTCGAACAGTTCTAGCAATTCTGGTTCTTCATCCTCTTTGTCGGTCAAGAGAGCCTCACTGCCAAGAAGAAGAAAAAGCGACGCGACGTGTGGGCGGCGGAGGAAGTGGAATGGTGTCTTCTCGCTCTTGATCGTAGTGTGACAAGGAACACCAAAAGTGCTGTTCCCCTTTCCCATCTAATTTCAAAAAATTATACATTTCATGAGTTTGGTTTGAGACTTTTCCTATTTTCCATTTATCTACTTTTTGTAAGAATTAAAGACGAACAACAAAAGCAAAAAAAATAAATCAAAATTAGACACCAACTTGATTTTCGCATTGTTAAATTGTTGATGAATTGTATATTAATGCAAAGTGACAAAATATATTATTTAATTAAAATAAAGCTTATTTCTCCGAAGCTGTTATCCATATAAAGAGAACACTTTTGTAGTACGTTATTTTCAAAGGCCCTTATTGCGAGTGTCGTTTGGCTGTCGATAAACGACGCGCGACGGTTGTCGATAGTGGAACGTCGAAAATGAGATTTGGTATTGCGTATTCTTAGGTCCCTATTATGAGTAGCGAATCGAACGTTCTATTGGAAGCGAATGTTTTTGCGAGCTTCTTTGATAGGGGTATTAAAGGTTGTAGAAACAAAAACTTTCTAGGAAACTTTTTTTTTCGACGTTTAAGGTATGTCAGATAAAAGAATGGACGAAGTTTAATGATAATAATCCAATAAATGAGTTTCTCTAAAACATTTGCTTGCAGTCGAACGATCGATTCGCTACTCATAATAACGGCCTTATTGTTCGATACTTTCAATTTTGAATTCGGTCGTTATCGTCTATATTTTTGCGTTCGACTATCACTGAAACTTACTCAAATTTCAAATTATAGCATTTATTCACAAGGGCTACTTTCATTATTCACAGTGTAACAGAAATCCTTGTCGATAGAGATAAGCAATACCAAAAGGAAAATTTATCAAAAGGAGAATTTATCGACCCTTGTCGAATCGAATGTTAGACGACACTCGCAATAAGGGCCATAGACAATCTAACGTTCGTTGTTCTCGCCGCACTTCAAGTTCACATTTGCGAGATCGATGATGTTTTCTTCCCCAAGAGTTAAAAATTGTCTGCTTAACAGATTAAGCACCCTTCATCAGCACAAAACTGAGTTGTTTTACGGCTTCATCAACTGAGAGACCACGAACCATTGAAGCAATCTATCACATTTTATCGGGGCTGTATTTTATGTTGGTCATCATGTCGCAAACATACTGAAATATGAAGACGAAGTCAAAAACTTTCTCCTGTCAGTATGCTTCCGTATCCGCCACACTCATGAGAACTTATTTTCTTTTCAATTACTTTGTCAAAGAATTTCGCTAGGTTTACTGCGTCTGTTGTACCAGCCGCCAAACTGCAATTCAACCAAATTTCTTTGGCTCAGCATTGTTCAGCTAAGAAAATTAAGAAAAAAAATATGTTACACAGAGCAAAACAGAGTCGTTAGCCAACCTATTCCTCCAGATTTTGGTTGCATCTTCGGTTGCCTCTTCTCGTCAACCAAATCAACTTTGTTCCAACAACAAATGTTGGAATTTGCATCGAACCGAAAAATTGTTCGGGATCAAATAGTGTCGAGTCCGTCTCTATAAGGATGAAGAATTACCTCCTTTCGCAAAATCTTTACTTTTTTGATAAGAATTTCATAAAGCCATTCTTATAACTTTTCGTGGCTTTTACGATTTGTAAATGAGAATGATACCATGTGTGGGATTAATACTCCTCGAGAATTCTTGTGACTTAGTGAACCACCAATGTCGAATAGTTTGTGTGAGCGAGATAGGAATACAATTAATTGTTTGTATTTTTTAAGAATTGATTGTGATATAGCATGAAGGTTGAGAAATACACTTAATAAAGTTTTTCATTAACATAATAAACGGTTTATTATTTTTTAACAATCAAAGTTTATTGTGTCAATGAACAAAGTTATAAAAAATAATAAACTGATTATTAATTTGAAAATTGGTTGTGATATTGGATGAAAGGTTGGTATCAAATCTGTTGAAACCACTTTAAAAAATCTTGTTTATTATCGCAATAAACGATTAATTATTTTTAATAACTGGAATGTTTGCTACAATTAATCGAGTTATTAATCTTTATAAACGGTGATTGAGTGCTTTCTTTTTCATTTAATAAACGTCCATTAATAATATTTAGAAACGATTATCAAATGCTTATGTTCTTTTTAATAAACCGTTTATTGTGACAAGAAAAACTTTATTGTGACAATAAATATGCAGTTAATAAACGTCGTTTTTTATATTTACAACCGTTTGTTTTTTCAGTGTAGGAAAGTGAGATTTCAGGAATGTTTTGATGGGATCGTATTAAGCGTCTCAAATTGAGTCCCCCCAACGCAACGTACAACCCCAAAACATCGTTATTTTTCGTCTATCTCGCAACGTTCTCGAGATATGGAGCTTTTTACATTTTGGTCACCTAGGAAAGTGAGATTTCAGGAATGTTTTGATGGGATCGTATTAAGCGTCTCAATTTGAGTCCCCCCAACGTACAACCCAAAAAAAATCGTTATTTTTCGTCTATCTCGCAACGTTCTCGAGATATGGAGCTTTTACATTTTGGTCACCCAGGAAAGTGAGATTTCAGGAAAGTTTTGATGGGATCGTATTAAGCGTCTCAAATTGAGTCCCCCCAACGCAACGTACAACCCCAAAAAATCGTTATTTTTCGTCTATCTCGCAACGTTCTCGAGATTTGGAGCTTTTTACATTTTGGTCACCTAGGAAAGTGAGATTTCAGGAATGTTTTGATGGGATCGTATTAAGCGTCTCAATTTGAGTCCCCCCAACGTACAACCCAAAAAAAATCGTTATTTTTCGTCTATCTCGCAACGTTCTCGAGATATGGAGCTTTTACATTTTGGTCACCCAGGAAAGTAAGATTTCAGGAATGTTTTGATGGGATCGTATTAAGCGTTTCTAATTGAGTCCCCCCAACGTACAACCCCAAAAAAATCGTTATTTTTCGCCTATCTCGCAACGTTCTCGAGATATGGAGCTTTTTACATTTTGGTCACCTAGGAAAGTGAGATTTCAGGAATGTTTTGATGGGATCGTATTAAGCGTCTCAAATTGAGTCCCCCCAACGTACAACCCAAAAAAAATCGTTATTTTTCGTCTATCTCGCAACGTTCTCGAGATATGGAGCTTTTACATTTTGGTCACCCAGGAAAGTGAGATTTCAGGAATGTTTTGATGGGATCGTATTAAGCGTCTCAATTTGAGTCCCCCCAACGTACAACCCAAAAAAATCGTTATTTTTCGTCTATCTCGCAACGTTCTCGAGATATGGAGCTTTTACATTTTGGTCACCCAGGAAAGTGAAATTTCAGGAATGTTTTGATGGGATCGTATTAAGCGTCTCAATTTGAGTCCCCCCAACATACAACCCAAAAAAAATCGTTATTTTTCGTCTATCTCGCAACGTTCTCGAGATATGGAGCTTTTACATTTTGGTCACCCAGGAAAGTGAGATTTCAGGAATGTTTTGATGGGATCGTATTAAGCGTCTCAAATTGAGTCCCCCCAACGTACAACCCCAAAAAAATCGTTATTTTTCGTCTATCTCGCAACGTTCTCGAGATATGGAGCTTTTTACATTTTGGTCACCCAGGAAAGTGAGATTTCAGGAATGTTTTGATGGGATCGTATTAAGCGTCTCAAATTGAGTCCCCCCAACGTACAACCCCAAAAAAAATCGTTATTTTTCGTCTATCTCGCAACGTTCTCGAGATATGGAGCTTTTACATTTTGGTCACCCAGGAAAGTGAGATTTCAGGAATGTTTTGATGGGATCGTATTAAGCGTCTCAAATTGAGTCCCCCCAACGTACAACCCCAAAAAAATCGTTATTTTTCGTCTATCTCGCAACGTTCTCGAGATATGGAGCTTTTTACATTTTGGTCACCCAGGAAAGTGAGATTTCAGGAATGTTTTTTTTCAGCCATGTCTCAGTAACCAACGCAATATCAACTTTTTGGTTATTCATATAATTAAAGAATTCAATTTTTTTTTTTGTGATGCCTCTTGCATTCCAATTTACAATATTAAGAGAGTTAATCATTTTAATTTGTGTATACATACTTAATAGCTAAAGATGTAATGACGTTAAATTGATCAGATTTAGTATGACAAGAGCTTAGCTTAGTCAAGACTTCGTTTAAGAGTGAGTTAATCTCTTCGAAAGAGAACAATTTATTGTGATCATTGATCACTTTATGATGTGTAGTGGTAGTCTCCCGAGAAATGAGAGGAAGCGGAGGCGGTTTTGATTTAGGCGCTGAATTTGATGATGATGATGGTAAATGATCTGCTGATCGGTGTCGTGGTGGTGGTAATGGGGGAAAATGTGAAAGAGAACCACGATCAACTGAAGAAAATTGGTGTACTTTCGCTGAAGGTGGTGTGCGTACACTGTTGGAAGTCATACGATTTTTTGAGTTTTTGTTGCGTATGTCTAAATATTGTTTGCGACTAACGCACTCAGGATGGGATGATTTGTGAGGTCCATTGCAATTGGCGCAACGAATCACCTCAGCTGTCGTGCAATCTTTGGTTTTGTGATTTTCAGAGCAATTGGCACAAAAACTTTTAATGTGGCAATTTAAAGACCCATGACCATAAAGCTGACAATTATGGCATTGAGTTACCTTACCAGGATTATGTTTTTTAAAGTCCCAGCGTATGATCGTTTTAAATAAACTAGGGCAAGATCGTCTTAGTTCATTTAATTTAGTTGTGCCTCGTTCAATATAAACGATATAAATATAATTACTGTTTTGGTTTTTGGATTTGGAATTGATAGTGATCGTTTTGACTTCAATACACTTAATACCACTTAATATGAGTTCATCTTTTATTAATTTTTCGTTTATTAAGTCGAGGCCCGACAAAATAACCTTAAGAGGCCTTGTTTCTTTGCGCGAATAAGTAAAGAATTCACAATTTTTTGCCGATAGCTCAGTTTTGATTTTCTCTTGTACATCCAATGATGGTGATAAAATTTTTTGACCGAGGGAGATGTTCTTAATCAGATATTTTTCAATTTTTAAATTGTTTAGTATGGCACGCACTTGTTCACTTGTGGATTTAAGTACAACAATAGGGGGAACACTTTCTTTAATGACGTTAGATCGTTCATTATTAAAATTGAGATTTCAGGAATGTTTTGATGGGATCGTATTAAGCGTCTCAAATTGAGTCCCCCCAACGTACAACCCCAAAAAAAATCGTTATTTTTCGTCTATCTCGCAACGTTCTCGAGATATGGAGCTTTTTACATTTTGGTCACCCAGGAAAGTGAGATTTCAGGAATGTTTTGATGGGATCGTATTAAGCGTCTCAAATTGAGTCCCCCCAACGTACAACCCCAAAAAAATCGTTATTTTTCGTCTATCTCGCAACGTTCTCGAGATATGGAGCTTTTTACATTTTGGTCACCCAGGAAAGTGAAATTTCAGGAATGTTTTGATGGGATCGTATTAAGCGTCTCAATTTGAGTCCCCCCAACATACAACCAAAAAAAAATCGTTATTTTTCGTCTATCTCGCAACGTTCTCGAGATATGGAGTTTTTACATTTTGGTCACCCAGGAAAGTGAGATTTCAGGAATGTTTTGATGGGATCGTATTAAGCGTCTCAAATTGAGTCCCCCCAACGCAACGTACAACCCCAAAACATCGTTATTTTTCGTCTATCTCGCAACGTTCTCGAGATATGGAGCTTTTTACATTTTGGTCACCTAGGAAAGTGAGATTTCAGGAATGTTTTGATGGGATCGTATTAAGCGTCTCAATTTGAGTCCCCCCAACGTACAACCCAAAAAAAATCGTTATTTTTCGTCTATCTCGCAACGTTCTCGAGATATGGAGCTTTTACATTTTGGTCACCCAGGAAAGTAAGATTTCAGGAATGTTTTGATGGGATCGTATTAAGCGTTTCTAATTGAGTCCCCCCAACGTACAACCCCAAAAAAATCGTTATTTTTCGCCTACCTCGCAACGTTCTCGAGATATGGAGCTTTTTACATTTTGGTCACCTAGGAAAGTGAGATTTCAGGAATGTTTTGAAGGGATCGTATTAAGCGTCTCAAATTGAGTCCCCCAACGTACAACCCCAAAAAAATCGTTATTTTTCGTCTATCTCGCAACGTTCTCGAGATATTTAGCTTTTTACATTTTGGTCACCTAGGAAAGTGAGATTTCAGGAATGTTTTGATGGGATCGTATTAAGCGTCTCAAATAGAGTCCCCCCAACGTACAACCCCAAAAAAATCGTTATTTTTCGTCTATCTCGCAACGTTCTCGAGATATGGAGCTTTTTACATTTTGGTCACCCAGGAAAGTGAGATTTCAGGAATGTTTTGATGGGATCGTATTAAGCGTCTCAAATTGAGTCCCCCCAACGTACAACCCCAAAAAAAATCGTTATTTTTCGTCTATCTCGCAACGTTCTCGAGATATGGAGCTTTTTACATTTTGGTCACCCAGGAAAGTGAGATTTCAGGAATGTTTTGATGGGATCGTATTAAGCGTCTCAAATTGAGTCCCCCCAACGTACAACCCCAAAAAAATCGTTATTTTTCGTCTATCTCGCAACGTTCTCGAGATATTTAGCTTTTTACATTTTGGTCACCTAGGAAAGTGAGATTTCAGGAATGTTTTGATGGGATCGTATTAAGCGTCTCAAATTGAGTCCCCCCAACGTACAACCCAAAAAAAATCGTTATTTTTCGTCTATCTCGCAACGTTCTCGAGATATGGAACTTTTTACATATTGGTCACCCAGGAAAGTGAGATTTCAGGAATGTTTTGATGGGATCGTATTAAGCGTCTCAAATTGAGTCCCCCAACGTACAACCCCAAAAAATCGTTATTTTTCGTCTATCTCGCAACGTTCTCGAGATATTTAGCTTTTTACATTTTGGTCACCTAGGAAAGTGAGATTTCAGGAATGTTTTGATGGGATCGTATTAAGCGTCTCAATTTGAGTCCCCCCAACGTACAAACCCAAAAAATTCGTTATTTTTCGTCTATCTCGCAACGTTCTCGAGATATGGAGCTTTACATTGGAAAGTAAAAAGGAAAGTGAGATTTCAGGAATGTTTTGATGGGATTGTATAAAGCGTCTTTAATTGAGTCCCCCAACGTACAACCCCAAAAAAATCGTTATTTTTCGTCTATCTCGCAACGTTCTCGAGATATTTAGCTTTTTACATTTCGGTCACCTAGGAAAGTGAGATTTCAGGAATGTTTTGATGGGATCGTATTAAGCGTCTCAAATTGAGTCCCCCCAACGTACAACCCCAAAAAAATCGTTATTTTTCGTCTAATTCGCAACGTTCTCGAGATAAGGAGCTTTTTACATTTCGGTCACCCAGGAAAGTGAGATTTCAGGAATGTTTTGATCAGATCGTATTAAGCGTCTCAAATTGTGTCCCCCCAACGTACAACCCCAAAAAAATCGTTATTTTTCGCCTACCTCGCAACGTTCTCGAGATATGGAGCTTTTTACATTTTGGTCACCTAGGAAAGTGAGATTTCAGGAATGTTTTGATGGGATCGTATTAAGCGTCTCAAATTGAGTCCCCCCAACGTACAACCCCAAAAAAATCGTTATTTTTCGTCTATATCGCAACGTTCTCGAGATATGGAGCTTTTTACATTTTGGTCACCCAGGAAAGTGAGATTTCAGGAATGTTTTGATGTGATCGTATTAAGCGTCTCAAATTGAGTCCCCCCAACGTACAACCCCAAAACATCGTTATTTTTCGTCTATCTCGCAACGTTCTCGAGATATGGAGCTTTTTACATTTTGGTCACCTAGGAAAAAGAGATTTCAGGAATGTTTTGATGGGATCGTATTAAGCGTCTCAAATTGAGTTCCCCCAACGTACAACCCCAAAAAAATCGTTATTTTTCGTCTATCTCGCAACGTTCTCGAGATATGGAGCTTTTACATTTTGGTCACCCAGGAAAGTGAGATTTCAGGAATGTTTTGATGGGATCGTATTAAGCGTCTCAAATTGAGTCCCCCCAACGCAACGTACAACCCCAAAACATCGTTATTTTTCGTCTATCTCGCAACGTTCTCCCCAAAAAAATCGTTATTTTTCGTCTATCTCGCAACGTTCTCGAGATATGGAGCTTTTTACATTTTGGTCACCCAGGAAAGTGAGATTTCAGAAATGTTTTGATGGGATCGTATTAAGCGTCTCAAATTGAGTCCCCCCAACGTACAACCCCAAAAAAGTCGTTATTTTTCGTCTATCTCGCAACGTTCTCGAGATATTTGGTCACCCAGGAAAGTGAGATTTCAGGAATGTTTTGATGGGATCGTATTAAGCGTCTCAAATTGAGTCCCCCCAACGTACAACCCCAAAAAAAATCGTTATTTTTCGTCTATCTCGCAACGTTCTCGAGATATGGAGCTTTTTACATTTTGGTCACCCAGGAAAGTGAGATTTCAGGAATGTTTTGATGGGATCGTATTAAGCGTCTCAAATTGAGTTCCCCCAACGTACAACCGCAAAAAAATCGTTATTTTTCGTCTATCTCGCAACGTTCTCGAGATATTGAGCTTTTTACATTTTGGTCACCTAGGAAAGTGAGATTTCAGGAATGTTTTGATGAGATCGTATTAAGCGTCTCAAATTGAGTCCCCCCAACGTACAACCCCAAAAAAATCGTTATTTTTCGTCTATCTCGCAACGTTCTCGAGATATGGAGCTTTTTACATTTTGGTCACCCAGGAAAGTGAGATTTCAGGAATGTTTTGATGGGATCGTATTAAGCGTCTCTAATTGAGTCCCCCCAACGTACAACCCCGAAAAAATCGTTATTTTTCGTCTATCTCGCAACGTTCTCGAGATATTTAGCTTTTTACATTTTGGTCACCTAGGAAAGTGAGATTTCAGGAATGTTTTGATGGGATCGTATTAAGCGTCTCAAATTGAGTCCCCCCAACGTACAACCCCAAAAAAATCGTTATTTTTCGTCTATCTCGCAACGTTCTCGAGATATGGAGCTTTTTACATTTTGGTCACCCAGGAAAGTGAGATTTCAGGAATGTTTTGATGGGATCGTATTAAGCGTCTAAAATTGGGTCCCCCCAACGTACAACCCCAAAAAAATCGTTATTTTTCGTCTATCTCGCAACGTTCTCGAGATATTTAGCTTTTTACATTTTGGTCACCTAGGAAAGTGAGATTTCAGGAATGTTTTGATGGGATCGTATTAAGCGTCTCAAATTGAGTCCCCCCAACGTACAACCCCAAAAAAGTCGTTATTTTTCGTCTATCTCACAACGTTCTCGAGATATGGAGCTTTTTACATTTTGGTCACCCAGGAAAGTGAGATTTCAGGAATGTTTTGATGGGATCGTATTCAGCGTCTCAAATTGAGTCCCCCCAACGTTCAACACCAAAAAAATCGTTATTTTTCGTCTATCTCGCAACGTTCTCGAGATATTTAGCTTTTTACATTTTGGTCACCCTGGAAAGTGAGATTTCAGGAATGTTTTGATGGGATCGTATTAAGCGTCTCAAATTGAGTCCCCCAACGTACAACCCCAAAAAAATCGTTATTTTTCGTCTATCTCGCAACGTTCTCGAGATATTTGGTCACCCAGGAAAGTGAGATTTCAGGAATGTTTTGATGGGATCGTATTAAGCGTCTCCAATTGAGTCCCCCCAACGTACAACCTCAAAAAAATCGTTATTTTTCGTCTATCTCGCAACGTTCTCGAGATATGGAGCTTTTTACATTTTGGTCACCCAGGAAAGTGAGATTTCAGGAATGTTTTGATGGGATCGTATTAGGCGTCTCAAGAGTCCCCCCTACGTACAACCCCAAAAAAATCGTTATTTTTCGTCTATCTCGCAACGTTCTCGAGATATTTAGCTTTTTACATTTTGGTCACCTAGGAAAGTGAGATTTCAGGAATGTTTTGATGGGATCGTATTAAGCGTCTCAAATTGAGTCCCCCCAACGTACAAACCCAAAAAAATCGTTATTTTTCGTCTATCTCGCAACGTTCTCGAGATATGGAGCTTTTTACATTTTGGTCACCCAGGAAAGTGAGATTTCAGGAATGTTTTGATGGGATCGTATTATACGTACAACCCCAAAAAAATCGTTATTTTTCGTCTATCTCGCAACGTTCTCGAGATATTTAGCTTTTTACATTTTGGTCACCTAGGAAAGTGAGATTTCAGGAATGTTTTGATGGGATCGTATTAAGCGTCTCAAATTGAGTACCCCCAACGTACAACCTCAAAAAAATCGTTATTTTTCGTCTATCTCGCAACGTTCTCGAGATATGGAGCTTTTTACATTTTGGTCACCCAGGAAAGTGAGATTTCAGGAATGTTTTGATGGGATCGTATTAAGCGTCTCAAATTGAGCCCCCCCCCCCCAACGTTTAACCCCAAAAAAATCGTTATTTTCCGTCTATCTCGCAACGTTCTCGAGATATGGAGCTTTTTACATTTTGGTCACCCAGGAAAGTGAGATTTCAGGAATGTTTTGATGGGATCGTATTAAGCGTCTCAAATTGAGTTCCCCCAACGTACAACCCCAAAAAAATCGTTATTTTTCGTCTATCTCGCAACGCTCTCGAGATATGGAGCTTTTTACATTTTGGTCACCTAGGAAAGTGAGATTTCAGGAATGTTTTGATGGGATCGTATTAAGCGTCTCAAATTGAGTCTCCACAACGTACAACCAAAAAAAAATCGTTATTTTTCGTCTATCTCGCAACGCTCTCGAGATATGGAGCTTTTTACATTTTGGTCACCTAGGAAAGTGAGATTTCAGGAATGTTTTGATGGGATCGTATTAAGCGTCTCAAATTGAGTCCCCCCAACGTACAACCCCAAAAAAATCGTTATTTTTCGTCTATCTCGCAACGTTCTCGAGATATGGAGCTTTTTACATTTTGGTCACCCAGGAAAGTGAGATTTCAGGAATGTTTTGATGGGATCGTATTAAGCGTCTCAAATTGAGCCCCCCCCAACGTTAAACCCCAAAAAATCGTTATTTTTCGTCTATCTCGCAACGTTCTCGAGATATTTAGCTTTTTACATTTTGGTCACCTAGGAAAGTGAGATTTCAGGAATGTTTTGATGGGATCGTATTAAGCGTCTCAAATTGAGTCCCCCCAACGTACAACCCCAAAAAAATCGTTATTTTTCGTCTATCTCGCAACGTTCTCGAGATATTTAGCTTTTTACATTTTGGTCACCTAGGAAAGTGAGATTTCAGGAATGTTTTGATGGGATCGTATTAAGCGTCTAAAATTGAGTCCCCCCAACGTACAACCCTAAAAAAATCGTTATTTTTCGTCTATCTCGCAACGTTCTCGAGATATTTAGCTTTTTACATTTTGGTCACCTAGGAAAGTGAGATTTCAGGAATGTTTTGATGGGATCGTATTAAGCGTCTCAAATTGAGTCCTCCCAACGTAGAACCCCAAAAAAATCGTTATTTTTCGTCTATCTCGCAACGTTCTCGAGATATGGAGCTGTTCATGTGCATTCAGCTTAAGCAATAAATCCCGAATTGTACTAGATTTAAGTTACGTATATTTTATGTAAGAGGTCGCCTTGATGGGGGAAGTCCCTCCATTTATAGGTTCGCCTCTGATAGTGTTGAAATAAAACCTTCTTCTTTTACTAACCTCCAAGGTGATCGGATCTTTTTCTTTAGTCGCTCGGTTCTTTAACAAAAGGTGTGTGAGTATCCACACAAGATTCGCAAAGTCTATAAGGAAAAGGGGACTATTCAAAAGCGCCCTAACATTTGGTCCAAACGAACCGGATAGTTTTATTTAAAAAGTGGAACTCGACACATTTCTTTGAAAAATTTCCAAGATCCATATATCTTGAAGCCATCACGTGGTAAAACTCATCAATTGAAGATCCCTATATCTCCATTTGAGCTAATCAACGCATTGATCGACGATCATCGCCTACACTAGCAGAATCCCTACATTTTGCTTAATATATTTACTTTCAATTAAGTATACTTAATCTCAGTGTAAAAATATTCTTAAATAATTTTCTCCTAGCCTAAAACCCGATCGACGATCGCCAAAGCAGGATCCCTATATCCTATCAGCTACATACAGTTCAACTATATAACTTTATCCAACATAAAGATCCCTATGTCTTTATTTGAAAGCTAGCCTTAAAACGATCATCGATCAACTCTAAAAAACAAAAAAAAGCCATCTATAAAAATAAGAACTCATCATCCATCATCAAAAACTCAGGCGTACATACATATTTAACATCATCCATCAATCATCCAGTTTATCGCATAATCACTCATACGTCGCACTACATAAGATAATTAAATTACCTTATCATCACCAGCACTCCCACGCATTGTCATCATCACCACTCTCACGCCTTATCATCTACAGTAATCCATCGTTTTCCTATTCTTTTACAATTGATCTCATATTCAGACGTTTACCTGCAACAAAAACAACCTCCGTAAGCTCACAGTCATCTACAGCAGAACGAAGAACATTCAAAGTACCGCTTCCTAGTTGTCGTCAGAATTAACATAGCTTGTCAATGAGAAGATCAGTTGGCATTGTGTAACAGGTACGTGAACATTAATTTTCAGTCAGCTTAGTGGTCAAATTATTATTTATTAAAATTCGTTCGCGTAATCTTAAGTCTTTTACTTCGATAAACGTTCGTATTTCGCGATAAAAAAGCATTGCAAATCCAGAAGTATAGAATTATAAAATTCCTGCAACAAATCGCTAGATTTAATTGCAAAATTGTTTCGGTAGTGTACACCATTTAAATTAGCTTACCTGGGCTTATTTACGTTCTTTAAACAAATACGCGACGAGCATACCTAGGAATCTGGTGTCATGTTATAAAAGGTAGACTTAAAATTAGAAAAAAAAGTGGTTATAAACTACATGTGGTTCTTAGAGGTTAGATTTTCTAACCAATGTCTGATAAATCAAATCGCAATCAAAGTGCAATTTAATCCGTTAGGTGTGATCAGTTAAGTGAGAACAAACAGTTAAGAATCAATATACGGAATCAAACGGATACATTAATAATTTTATTCAACGAATAAGTTGGTATTGGGTGAGTTGATTTAAAAAAGTTTTCTATTAAAATAATCAAAAAAGGTCATATCAGTGAACTTAAACCACATCTTAGTTTTTTTTTTTTGACATAAAATGATTGGGATCGATGAATTCATTACGGCAACCGATCTTTTAACCGAGTTTCGGAAATGTTTTCAAGAAACTCCATTGGTGGATCAAACCACACATTCTTTAGAAACCTTTAAATCTGAGCTTAAGGAAATGTGGTGTGAGATTAGAAAGGCTTTCAATTTTTGTCTTGTCTCTAACGAAGAGCCATCTTCAGAAGATATTCAATCTGTTAAGCAAAAATACAATTACTCGTCGAAAGTATATGTTTCGTGTCTCAGCGAAATTATAGATTCAATTAGGCAGTTAGAGCTAATCAAATCGGACTTAGAAGGGTCTCCGTCCAAGGATAAAACCAATTCCGTTAACAATAGTGAATCTTCATCGTGTATTAAAGTTCCTCCCTGCGATACGGATGTGTTTTCTGGGGACTATTTAGAATGGCCCTCGTTCAGGGATATGTTTTCAGCAGTGTATATTAAACATCCTAAGCTATGTAATGTTCGGAAACTGTTCCACTTACGCTCCAAAACAAAGGGTGAAGCACATAACATAGTTGCAAAATTTCCACTTACTTCTGATAGTTTCGTCCTCGCTTGGAAAGCTTTAACTGATCAGTTTGAAAATAAGAGAATCCTAGTCAACCATCAGTTAAGAATTCTATTCAATCTTCCAATAGTTAGCATTGAATCGGGAAAAAGTATTAAGAAACTACAAAGTGATATCAATGATTGTCTCTCTATATTAAACTCGTATGAAATAGATACTTCTTCTTGGGATTCATTTCTTGTGTTCCTTTGCTCGAATCGTCTTCCTGAAAAAACCCTATCAATGTGGGAACAATCCCTTAAAAGGCCGCGTGATATTCCAAAGTGGTCAGAAATGGATTCCTTTTTGACAAATCAGTATCAAATCCTGGAAACTGTTTCAGACATTAAAGGTATAAGCATTAAAGACCGTATTCCTAAGAATAGCAACGCTATTAAACAAAACCAGCCACAACGTTCATTTCATACTCAATCATCAAACTTTTCTTGTTCTTTGTGTAAAAGATCTCATCCTATTCGGCTTTGTTCAAAGTTTCTTTCGCTTTCAATTTCTGACAGAGTGTCGAAAGTGAATCTTTTCAAACTATGCAACAATTGTTTATCGCCTACACATTTGGCTAAGGATTGTCCAAGTGCTCATACCTGTACATATTGCGGACGAAGGCATCACACATTAATTCATTTTCCTTCAAAACAACTATCAAATCAATCTTCTGCATTGCAAACTTCTGGTACAAGCAGTTCATTTCAAAATCAAATACAGTCCACTTCACAACAAACCCCTCCAGTTCAAACATATTTTACGCAAGGAAGAAAGCGCATTCTTCTTGCTACTGCTTTAGTTGAGATAAGTCATCTCGGTTCCAAGTTTACAGTACGTGCACTACTAGATCCAGGATCAGAAGCAAGTTTCATTTCGGAAAATGTTCAGAAGCGGCTAGGGCTTCCAGTTAAACCTATACAAGCTGACATTTCCGGCATAAGTGCAGTTGTTACTACCTCGTCTTCTAAATTGTGTTCTTTTACTATGGGCTCTAAATATATGGATTCATTTTGCATGCCCATAAAAGCGCTTGTACTCAAGCGACTCACCGGTTATTTGCCTTCACACCACTTAGCCCCTGAAGAGTTTTCAGGCGACATCAATTTACACTTAGCTGACCCTTTCTTCTACAAAGCCTCAAATATAGACTTAGTGATAGGTGCCGACTTGTATCCTTCAATCATTTTAGAAGGTTTGAGACATCAAGTGTATAGTTCCCTAGTTGCACAGAAAACAGTGTTTGGGTGGGTTCTATCAGGTCCCATTCAAACAAGTAAGGTTCAGTCTTTTTCGACATTTTTATCATTCTATACTGAAGCCTCGATAGACGATCAAATATCTAAGTTTTGGGAATTAGAAGAGCTTCCTGAGCCAAAACTTCTATCACTTGAAGATGAATATTGTGAAAAACTTTATTCTGATACCACAACTCGAGATAACACAGGCCGATACATTGTTCGCCTGCCCTTTAAGGATCCTGCGATTGCACTCGGTGCTTCAAGAGACAGTGCACTAAAGCAATTTCTACGAATGGAAAAAAACCTTTCGAAAAACCCGGAGTTCCATTCCAAGTATAATGAAATAATCCAAGAGTATGCTACCCTAGGGCACATGAATTTAGTGGTTCCCAAACAAATATCTGAAGCTGATTTAAGAGCTTCGTATTATTTACCACATCATGCTGTAGTCAAGCCGGGCAGTACTACAACCAAAGTGAGAGTAGTCTTCAACGCTTCCTGCCCCTCCAGCAACGGCTTTAGTTTAAATTCAATTTTACACACAGGCCCTGTTTTACAAACTGATTTAATGACCCTCGTCTTGCGTTGGCGATTTTATCGGTATGTTTTCTGTGCGGACATTGAAAAAATGTATCGTCAGATCTTGGTGCATCCAGACCACACCTCATTTCAAAGGCTTTTATTTAGAAACTCAACCTCCGAAGAGATCAAAGACTATGAATTAAATACAGTAACGTTTGGTGTCAACTGTGCACCATATCTTGCTTTACGTACTATAAAGCAACTTGCAAGTGATGTTAAAGAACAGTTTCCAGTTGCTTCACATATATTGAGCAACGACTTTTACGTCGATGACGTTTTGTCAGGGTCGCATGATATCGATTCAACACTGGAAGCACAAAGACAGTTGTCACTTGCGTTAAGTTCTGCTGGACTTAACTTGCGGAAATGGACCTCAAATGACATCGGCTTGCTTGAAGCCATTCCCGAAGCTTTTCTTTACAACAAAGATTTTTTGCAATTTGAAGTCACGAGTGTTACCAAGACTTTAGGTATTGGGTGGAACGCAAAATTAGACTCCTTTTGTTTTTTCTCAAAATTTGAAGAGCGTGATTATCTCACAACGAAGCGTGCTGTTCTTTCTGTCATCGCACGACTTTATGACCCAGCAGGTTGGTTGGCACCTGTTGTAGTCACTGCTAAGATAATCATGCAGCAAATCTGGCAGGATGGAACGTCTTGGGACACACCGCTCCTGACGCTGACATGCCATCGCTGGAAAACTTTCTTTGACCTTTTACCTGACATTCAAAATATTCGAGTTCCTCGATGGGTAAACTACTCACCTGATTGTACTATTCAAATACATGGCTTTTGCGATGCGTCTGAGAAAGCATACGCAGCCACGTTGTATCTTCGAATACAATACAGCTCCAGCAGTTGGTGCTCGCATTTGCTCTGTGCTAAAAGCAAGGTAGCACCGCTTAAGCAAATTGCCTTACCAAGACTTGAACTTTGCGCCGCAGTTCTACTTTCAAAACTAACTTATCATGTCTTACCTGAATTGAATATATCAAACTATGAAACAATACTTTGGACTGACAGCTCAATTGTTTTGGCATGGCTTCAAAAGCCCCCTATTAGTTGGAAAACGTTTGTTGCAAATAGAGTTTCCAAAATACAAACTTTGACTCAAAACTGTAAATGGTGTCATGTCCGTTCAGCGGACAATCCTGCCGACCTTGCTACGAGAGGTATGGTACCCGCTGATCTTCAAACGAGTACTCTATGGTGGAATGGTCCTCATTGGCTTTGTCAATCTGAGTCAACCTGGCCACATGCCTTTCTACCGCCAGAAATCGATTTGGAGCTGAAACCAATCAAAGCACACAGTACTGTGTTATCTCCAAATATTGAAACTTTAATCGAAAGATTTAGTTCCTGGCCAAAGACTTTGCATGTCATGGCTTATGTATTACGCTTTGTGCATAGAACCCATCCTCGCTATAAGGAACATATGCGCCAAAACTCCAATACTTTGACTCATGATGAAATTAATAAAGCCAAAAAATTATTGATACGACTGACTCAAATGGTACATTACCCAAAAGAATACATCGCTCTAGCTCGATCACAGCCAATTCCAAGCAAAAGCTCACTTATGTGTTTCAATCCTATGATTGATTCCGATCAAATTCTTCGTTCAAACGGAAGATTAGCATGTTCTACTCTATCTTTCAATGAGAGGTTTCCTATACTTCTACCTTATGAATCAATAATCTCTCCGCTTCTCATAAAGTTCTATCACAAGTTAACATTACATGGCGGAATCCAGTTAGTTATGCGCTTAGTAAGATGTGAATTCTGGATCCCTAAAGTCAAAAATCTTATCAAAAGGTGTAACCGAGAATGTTTCGATTGTGTAAAACAGGCTGGTAATCGCCGAAAACAAATTATGGGAGCTCTGCCCCCTGAAAGATCAAATTTTTCTTTGCCATTTACACACACTGGCCTGGACTATGCTGGCCCTTTCATAATAAGAAGCTTTTCCGGTAGGAATTGTAAGCTTTCTAAAGGATATGTTTGTGTGTTCGTATGCTTTGCAACCAAAGCAATTCATTTGGAAGCCACGAGTGATTTATCGACCTCATCCTTTATGGCTGCCCTTAATCGTTTCATTGCCAGACGTGGTTTACCACAGGTTCTCTACTCTGACAACGGAACGAACTTTGTCGGTGCTAGTCGAGCCATCGCAAAAGATTTCAAGGAATTTTTGAAATCATTTTCAATAAGTGTTAGTAGTCATTACAGAAACCAATATGTTAAGTGGAAGTTCATTCCACCCGGAGCTCCTCATATGGGTGGTTTATGGGAAGCTGCCGTTAAGAGCTTTAAAAAACACTTTTATAGAATGACAAACGATCATAAATTCACCTTTGAAGAATTCTCCACTATACTTGCTCGAATAGAGTCTTGTCTGAACTCTAGACCGATTTCGACGATGTCGGAAAATTCAAACGATTTGCCTCCACTAACCCCTGGCCACTTTCTTCGCGGTGGTCCTCTGCTAGCCCTTCCAGAACCTGACCTTCTCCATCATTCACTTAGCTATGCAAAGCGATGGGAAAAACTCAAAATTTTGCATCACCAGTTTTGTGACCGTTGGAAACATGAATACTTGAAAGGTTTACAAAAGCGTTATAAGTGGAAATACCCTGAACGAAATGTTTCAGTAGAAGATATTGTTGTCATATGTGATGAAAGGCTTCCTCCTAACGAATGGCGTCTTGGTCGCGTTATAAAGGTTTATGTAGGTTCAGACGGATTTGTACGCGTTGCCGATGTTAAAACACAACTTGGTGTTCTTAAGAGACCAGTTGTTAAGCTCTGCGTTTTGACTCCTGAGTAAAATAATACATAGGTAGACATTAACTTGGTGTCCAAAGTCTTTGGACAAGTGCATATGAATTTTATCTATCTATATTTTTGAATTACGCTACTCGCTTAATCGGTTTTTTATTTTGAATAATCCGTAATAAATACCACTGTATGCTGATTGAAACTATGAGGTTCATGTATTTTTTATATTAATAACTTACTTAAAATTACTATTGTCCTAAACCATATTTTTTCATAGATATACGAATATGTAAATTAGCTATAAGTTCTTATTAAATCTTTCCTATACTAACATTCCTTCCCAAACGGAGTGAGTGAATCCCCTCCGTTAACAAAAGGTTTCTCATTAATTTACAAATTTGATTATGTTATCTTTGCACCTGTTGCTGCAAGGCGGGCGGTAATGTTCATGTGCATTCAGCTTAAGCAATAAATCCCGAATTGTACTAGATTTAAGTTACGTATATTTTATGTAAGAGGTCGCCTTGATGGGGGAAGTCCCTCCATTTATAGGTTCGCCTCTGATAGTGTTGAAATAAAACCTTCTTCTTTTACTAACCTCCAAGGTGATCGGATCTTTTTCTTTAGTCGCTCGGTTCTTTAACAAAAGGTGTGTGAGTATCCACACAAGATTCGCAAAGTCTATAAGGAAAAGGGGACTATTCAAAAGCGCCCTAACAGGAGCTTTTTACATTTTGGTCACCCAGGAAAGTGAGATTTCAGGAATGTTTTGATGGGATCGTATTAAGCGTCTCAAGAGTCCCCCCAACGTACAACCCCAAAAAATCGTTATTTTTCGTCTATCTCGCAACGTTCTCGAGATATTTAGCTTTTTACATTTTGGTCACCTAGGAAAGTGAGATTTCAGGAATGTTTTGATGGGATCGTATTGAGCGTCTCAAATTGAGTCCCCCCAACGTACAACCCCAAAAAAATCGTTATTTTTCGTCTATCTCGCAACGTTGTTGAGTTGTTTTCATTTTAATATTTGTCTCTCCCTTTAACTTCTTTGAATTCCTAATCTATCCTTTCTCCTCAAACTATAATTTCCTTCATTAACTATATTTCATTTGTATAACTCTGAGAGCTCTTATTATCGTCTGCTTGGTGCAGTTGGTAAAAGCGTTAATTCTTTTTGAATACTCACTAAGTAAACCATTCTAGGTTCAACTCCCAGTCGTTCCTAAAAAATTTTTTTTTTTTTTTTTTTTAATATTTTTCAAATTTTTTTTATTCTACTATCAATTACTTTTTTATTGGCTAATTATGGATTGTGCAGCAGTTAAATGTCTGGATAGCTCCAACTCACCTGTTTTTGTATGCCATGGTGTATGTGGTAATGCATTTCATGCAAAATGTATTGGGGCGAGCAATGCGCTTTTAGATAAATTGAATGCTTTTAAAAATGCATGTTGGTATTGTGATGATTGTAAAAAAATATCTCTCTCCCACTTAGCTATCAAAATGGGTACGTTCAAGCTAGATATTGAAAAGCTGTCAAAAGGGTTTGACCAGCTCTATAAAATTTTCAATAAATCAGTTTTGAACTTAGAATCCTTTTCCTCTCCCTGTAGCTCTGTTGACATGTCTACATCTACAGAGGACTTAGAAATTCCAATTTCCAAAAAAACTCTTGACTTGAAGAATGTTAATGCTCAGTCTTCGTCTTCGGGAACTAAAAGCTCTGTCACGCTTCCAAATACGGGCACTAAAAGAAACCGTGAAGGAACAGTAGCTAGCAAAAACTTGAGCTCTCCTTTAAAGCGAAAGACATTGAGAAGCAACTCCGTCAAAGTTAATAGTCCTTCTGTCCCGATGGAACCAGTGGTTGAAGTAGTGGATCTCGAAAATAGATCGTTATCAACTAATCTCAATTCTGAACCACAGTCTAGTACATCTTTCACACCAATAGAGACGGTCCCAAAACCGAAATTAATTTTTGTGTCTCGACTTAGGCCAGATCTTAATGCAAACGATGTTTTGCATTATCTCGTTTCTAAGAAATTGATTCCTGATGAAAATTTTATTAAATGCAGTAAGATAAGCAAAACTGATAGCTTTGTGTCTTCGTTCAAATTGCTTGTCCCACCCTCGTCTTTCGAGTCTGTTTGTGACAGTAACTCTTGGCCTGGTGGTGCTCTTGTTAAAGAATTTTCCATCAACAGGAGAGTTAAAAACAAATTGGTTACCAATACTGCTCCAAAAAACTAATTAGATTTTCCCTCTTTTATCAAAACGTAAGAGGTCTTCGCAGTAAAACTGCTGATTTATATGTTAACTCCCATGTTTTCAAACATGACGTGTTTGTTTTGACTGAAACTTGGCTAAGTCCAAGTTTCTTGAATTCCGAAATCTTGAGCCCTGAGTTCTCGGTCTACCGTAAAGATCGGCACATAGACAGGCCAGATGAGGTCGGTGGTGGTGTTTTGATTTCGGTCAGGAACACATATATGTCGTCTCGTATACTCTTTCCGTTTGAACTGACTATTGATGTTGTTTGTATGAAAGTCTGTACACTGTCTAAAAATATTTTTATCGTTAACGTTTACATTGTTCCAAAAAGTTCAGCCTCTGCTTATGCTGAACTGTCGCTAATTTTGGATCATATTTTTGAATTGTCGGACCTAGAAAGCCAAATTTTGTTACTAGGTGACTTTAATTTACCATATGTCCAATGGTTACCCTCTGACGATGGATCATTCCAAAAACCTTCTCTAACTTCACCGCAGCGTGAGCTTTCTTGTTTAGATAATGTTATATCTACTGACTTACAGCAAGTAAGCTGTATTAGAAATTTCCAAAATCGTATGTTAGACCTTGTTTTCTCTTCCGAAGCTATTAGCACGGTTGTTCTTCAATCTAATTCAGGCATTACTAGAATTGATGATCCTCATCCCCCTTTAGATATTTTTGTTGAACTAAGCAACGTATCTCACGTTATTAATAATTCAAATGACTGTTTATATACTTTTGACTTTCGAAAAGCGAATTTCGATTTGCTCTCGAATGAATTAAGCAGGGCTGGTATTGAAAATATATCAACCCTTACAAATATTGACGAAGCAGTCGCTTGCTTTTACTCCGTTTTAGAAAATTGCATGGAAAAAACCATTCCCAAAAAGACGCTCAGAAATGCTAGTTTTTGTCAACCGTGGTTTACCAAGGAACTAAAGGCTCTGAGGAATAAAAGAAACAAGGCTTGGAAGACCTATTTAATTACTCTTTCTTCAACTGACCACAAAATATTTATAAGTTTTTTTAAAGACTTCAAAACGCTTTCTCAGAATCTGTACTCCAGCTACGTCACCCAAATGGGCTGTTCTCTGAAAAACGATCCAAAAAGCTTTTGGTCCTTTGTAAATTTGTAAGAGCTTTAGTCCAACAAATTAAAAGATGATGATGTGATTCGTTTTGCAAGGCTTTATTACCACTGATTCACATACAACTAGTCAAGTGACTCGAAAGGTCTTAACATTATCAAAATGACGTTATATATTTAATACATAAATCATACGACATCGTTCGATCGATGAAGTGGCTTAAATACAAGAATATAAAGAATAGGTACATTTACCAAAATTGAGTGCATCTGTATGCATAATAATCTCTTATACAATTAGTTGTATTTTAGAACTTTAATCGAATATGCAAATGTACAGTGCAGGGTGGTTCTAGTCTTTTTATATTTTAATATCGTTTCCATAGAATGATTCTTACAGATCGACCATCCTGACAACAAATCGTCCTCGATTTTGCCGTGCAAATGCATTTTCTCTTTCAAAAATTTCTTTATCATTTAGAACAAATTAAAATGGTGAATTCGAATTAAACATTTATCAAAAAAACGAAATGTATAGAACATGCAAATGAATTCCAACATAACATAAAATAATAAAGCAATAATGAAAACGATACTTTTTTTTTTTAGTGCATTAGTCAAAATTAGGTTTCATGTTCTCTGGAGAGCAAACTCCTTCATAGGGGACCCTTGAAATTTGAAGATTGTCAAAATCTTTAATTACGTTACTGTCATTAGGTAAACATTTCATGTTGACATACGGACCTTTATATTTATGAAAATTTTTTTATTAACTCCCGGAGAGTTCACGATATTCTTAATCATAGCATGATCTCCTACCTGATAAGTGTGCGTTAATTTATGTTTCTTGTCAAAGTATTCTTTATTGACTTTCTGACTATATCCTTTTGTCTAACACCAAATAAAAGCATACTAGGACTATAACCAGTACTCTTGTTAACAACATTATTTAGCGCAAACTCAACTTTGCCTAACAATCGTGTCCATTCTCCTGGTTCTAACTCGCTTTCCTTCGCTAACATTGGGGTTAATGTTCTATTCATTCTCTCCCCTTGGCCATTCGACTGTGGTGAACTTGTCGCAATCTTAACATGTTGGATCCCATGAGATTCACAAAAACTTGAAAACTCGTCAGACGTGAAACAACTTCCACCATCTGAGACTATACGAGTAGGCTTACTGTAAGTCGAAAAATATAGTTCCAGACATTTCACAACTTCTCTAGTGGTGGTACTCTTCACTGGGTAGAGTTTGGAAAATTTTGTAAGACCATCGACTATCAAGAATATATGTTTGTTTAGATTTCGGACTGAAGATGGCAACGGACCGTAATGATCAACATGTAAAGTCTCAAACGGTTTATTACTTTTCGGAATTATATGTAATACTCCTTCCTTTTTTCCTGTTTGAGGTGAAAAATGAATACATCGAAGACAATTACCAATGTAATTTTTGATTTTGTCCTTCATGTGAGGGAACCAATATGTTGTCTTGAGAAACTCATAACATTTTTCTACGCCAAGGTGGCATAAAGCATCATGATGGGTTTGAATAACATTCCGTTCCATTTGAGTTGGAACATAAAACAAAACCTTATTGCCAACCTTACGATAGACGAGACCGTTTATCAGCTCATAAGAAGAGCTTTCTCTTTCTTCGAGCATCTTGACCAAACGTTTTATAACTGAGTCTTTCTGTTGTGAAGCTGCGAGTGCGGACTCAAAGGAGTCAGACTCAACAATGAAGATGTTATGGCACCTGCTAAGAGCATCCACATGACACATTCTTTTGCCGTCTCTATGCTCAATGGTGTATTCATAATCTTGTAACTCAAGAGCCCAACGAGATATTCTCGGATTCAAAAGTTTTTTGTTCAAAGTTAATGTTAATGATTTACAATCGGTAATTATTTTAAATTTTATTCCAATCAAGTAAATTCTAAAACGCCTAAGTGCTGATATTATTGCCAGAGTCTCAAGTTCATAGGAATGATAATTTGACTCATGCGCTGTGGTACGTTTTGAGAAAAAGAAGATCGGATGTAAAAGCTTATCCTCTTGGCGCTGAAGCAAAACAGCTCCGAATCCTAGACTGCTTGCGTCACAATGCAGCTCAGTTTCGGCGTTTGGATTGTAAATTCGAAGTAATGGAGCGTTCAAAAGCATTTGCTTCAACTCTTCAAAAACTGTCAGACATTCATCATTAAAAACAAATTTAGCATCTTTTTTCAGTAAACCATAAAGTGGTTTTGAAACCAAAGAGAAGCTTTGAATAAACTTACGGAAATATGAGCATAGGCCAAGGAAAGAATGCAACGACTTAGTATTTGTTGAAATCGGAAATTCCTTAACTGCACGTAATCCGTCTGCATTGGGACCGATCCCGTCTGCTGACACCTCATAACCTAAGTACGTTATCTTTTCCAACATAAAATAGCTCTTATCCAACCGTAATTTAAGATTATGCATTTCCGTTGAGCGCAAAACTTGCTCTAAAATTTCAAAATGTTCTTCCTTTGTTTTTGAGGCTATGAACAAATCATCAATATAAATTAACAATTTACCTGATTTTATTAAGTCTTTAAAAATGAAGTTTATATATCTTTGAAAAACTGCGGACGCATTTTTGAGTCCGAATGGCATGCGCATATACTCAAATTGACCTAATGGTGTGACAAAGGCAGTGTATTTAATAGAATCTGAGGACATTTTAACATGGTGGAAGGCGCTCTTTAAATCTAGCAGCGAAAAATATCTTTTCCCACGTAAAGTATCGAGATGATCCTCTATTAGAGGAAGCGGAAAATTATCCTTTAATGTTATTTTATTCAATTCGCGATAGTCTATGCACAAACGCGACTCGCCAGATTTCTTTTTAACCATAACAATCGGTGACGAAAAGGGTGAATTGCTTTCACGAATTATATTATTTTTGATTAAATCGTCCAGAATCTTTTGCAATTCTTGTTTGTGTGCAAATGGCATCCGTCTTGGAGCACAATTAAAAATTTTGTTAGAATCTTTCAAAACAATATTCATTTGAAAATCATCGCATGCACTTACCAAAGAAAAATCATTTCTATTTAAAATATTTTTATCTAAAACACTTTTCGTAATTAAATTAGTAATTTTCATCTTCTCTTCAAATTTCAGGTTTTCGTTTATACGCAAGTTATCATAATTTTCTTCACAGCACGTGTCTATATTAAAAATCGCATTCATTTCAAGGTCAATATCGTTTTCATGCACATAATCAGTTTTGTCATCTACACATAATTTGATCTTACTTTTTTGCAAAAAATCTCTGCCTAAAATTGCAATGTTTCTCATGGTGTTGTCTTTGACCACAAATAAACTTAAATAAACATGCTTTTCATTGAATAGAACCTTACAATTTACCTTACCAAATATAACTAGCTTACTGTTGTTAATACCACTGTATTCTGGTTGTGAGGACTCCAAGGCTGTCATCAGATATGCAGGAACATATTTTTGTTGAACTAGACTAATGGGGCTGCCGGTGTCTATAATTGTCATCGCTTTCATCATAAATGAAACTTCTTTGCATTTTTCATTCATGAACTCGAATTTAAGTTCACCAAAAAAGTCTTCTAGAACCGCTGTCGTCGATTGCTGATTAATTACTGGCTCATAATTTCCAAGCATAAGCACTGATGCTAATTGCGGGCAGTCTTTGATCATGTGACCAAGTTTCCCACAGCGAAAACAAGTTCCTTTATCTCTTTTCTGTATCGGGCAGTTGATGACGGTGTGGCCTACGTCATTACAGTTGAAACATTTTATGGTTTTGCTGCTTCGGATATGTGGTGTTGGTTTGATGCTCACAGTTTGCTTTGTGTAATTTGTTGTTGAAGACAATTCGCTCCTCATTCGCTCATATTTTCTGAGTGCAAGCTTAAACTCGGATAGTGTGTTGGCTGCAAGCAAGAGTTGTTTATTTACTATAGAGTCAGGAATACCTTTTATAACATAGTTGATGATATCAGACTCTTCCAAATCAGTTGCGCTGGCTATCTCCTGCATGCTTAGCAAATATTGTTGAAGGTTCTCTTCTTTCTGCTTTTTTCTGTTTCGAAGAGCTGCGTGTACATCTGAGGCTGAAGTGTGGTGATGAAACTCTTTAAGAAGTGCTGACTTGAGTTCGCTCCATGATTGACATGATGTTGATCTTAAAAAAAGTTTCGCTGTCCCTTTAAGCAGTCGCTGAGCATAAATGAAACTTCTCGATTCCTCAAATTTATACATCTGTTTAGATTCTTCAAAAGCTTGAATCCATCTCGTGACAGAGTAATTGTCATCGCCTGTGAAATGAGGTAGAGAATCTTCTAAATCTCGAAAACTTACACTTTCAGCTCTCGATACAGGTTCCACTGGGTTATCCAATTCAGCAAGTCTCCTTTTTAGTTCCCGAATCTCTTCTTTTTTCCTAACGACATCTCGTAGTGTCTCCAACTGCTGTGTCACAAGTCTATTTTCTTCTTCAATCTCGGATGAGCTGTCGTCGTTGCTCATGACATCAAGTACGCTTGTCGGAAATAAATTATTAATTTCGGCAATGGTGAGTTGTGCAATTGCCTGCTCTAGCCGCATCTTTAAGGCTGGTTTTAATCCATCAATTGCCAGGTTCATTTCTCTTAACTTTTCTTTTAACTGCATCACAGTTGCGGTTTGCAAAAATGTATTGGCACGCTCTGTCATCTTTCGTTTGTGGACTACTTTTGTCACTTAATTTATTAATTGAAAACTCTCAATTAAATACATAAAACATAAAACATAAACTTCGATCAAAACTTAAACTGTTCGTAAAACATAAACTTAAACGGGGTAGGAACAGTAATCTCACTTCTGATGTTGTAAGAGCTTTAGTCCAACAAATTAAAAGATGATGATGTGATTCGTTTTGCAAGGCTTTATTACCACTGATTCACATACAACTAGTCAAGTGACTCGAAAGGTCTTAACATTATCAAAATGACGTTATATATTTAATACATAAATCATACGACATCGTTCGATCGATGAAGTGGCTTAAATACAAGAATATAAAGAATAGGTACATTTACCAAAATTGAGTGCATCTGTATGCATAATAATCTCTTATACAATTAGTTGTATTTTAGAACTTGAATCGAATATGCAAATGCACAGTGCAGGGTGGTTCTAGTCTTTTTATATTTTAATATCGTTTCCATAGAATGATTCTTACAAATTCTAAAAAAAAATCAGACGGCTATCCAGCCAACTTTATTTATAACACCATTTCTTTAAAAAATACTCCCGACATTTGCAATGCCTTTGCAGACCATTTTAATGGCTCTTTTTGTAATTCAAATCTAGAAATTGATGAAAAATGCTTTGAATATTTAACTCACTGCTCGCAAGTGAATTTTAATAATATCCCTATTGAAAGAGACAGAATTACTTACTACCTCTCTTCTCTCAAAGATGACGTTTCTTCTGGTCCGGACAGGATTCCGCCAATTGTTTTAAAGAAGTGTTCCTCACGATTATCCTTTCCACTTGAACATCTTTTCAAGCTTTCATTAAAATCTGGAATATTCCCCACTCTTTGGAAAAAATCTTTTATCATACCTGTTTTCAAAAAGGGTGAAAAATCCGAAATAAAAAACTACAGACCTATTTCAAAGCTCTCATGTATACCTAAGGTATTTGAACAAGTAATCTGCGAAAGCGTATCCTTTTCTTCAAGGAATGTTCTCAGCAGCACGGATTTATGCAAAGAAGATCGACGGCTACCAACCTTCTTTCCTTTCATCATAAGTGTTCCAATGCTCTTGAATGTGGGAACGAGCTTGATTGCATTTACACTGACTTCTCTAAGGCGTTTGACCAACTGTCTCATAACATCATACTTTATAAACTAAAAGCTTTTGGATTTCCCACAGTATTTATTGCTTGGATAAACTCCTACTTAAAAAATAGGACTTATGAAGTCAAATTTCGTAACATTTTGTCAAAACCTTTCAATGCTATGTCTGGCGTGCCACAAGGTAGTCATCTTGGCCCCTTGCTTTTCATTATTGCTATAAATGATGTAATTTCTTGCATCTCCTATAGCGACATTTTAATCTTTGCTGATGATATGAAGATTTTTAAAATCATCAAAAATGCTTCAGATCGCGATTTCTTACAAAAAGATATTGATAGTTTTGTTGTATGGTGTTCAATGAACGGACTAACTTTAAACACTTCCAAGTGCCAAAGTATGACTTTTTCCCGCAAAAGATCTCCTAGCATTGGAGAATATTCAATATCGCAACAATCTTTATCACAAGTTTCTAGATTCCGTGTCCTCGGTGTTCTTTTTAGTTCCAACCTCGAATTTAATGAACACATCAACCTCATTATTAACAAAGCTAATTCAATGCTTGGCTTTATTAAGCGATGGGCAAAGGAGTTTAATGACCCTTATGTCACCCTCTCTTTATACAACTGTTATGTTCGTCCCCATCTAGAGTATGCTTCTCAGGTATGGTCACCATTTTATGATATTCATAAATCACGAATCGAAGCAATACAGCACAGATTCATACGCTTCGCTCTCAAAGGTCTTCCTTGGCAAGATCCTTTCAATCTCCCTCCTTATGAAAATCGTATTCGCTTATTAAATCTTCAAACCCTCTCACAGAGAAGAATCAACAATGATTTAGTATTTTTTCATCAATTAATAACCGGTATAATTGATGCCCCCGACTTGCTCTCCCACATAGGATTCAACTATCGCGGAGGAACTCACCATCTACGTAATTTAGAGTTTATACATCGCTCCCACCACCGAACTAACTATGGAATGCATGAGCCATTAGCACGCATGAGTAGGTTATTCAACTCTAATCCTTTTATTGTCGATTTCAACATTAGTAAAAGTAGTTTAAAATTAATATTAAGAACCAGTGTACCATCTGCATGATTCATGTTTAGTAGATTTTTTATTACTGTAGTTTAATTTCATTTTTTATTTATAACCTTGTTTAGTAATGTTTCACTAGTTTAGTTTGTTCTGTTAATGTTAATTTAATTTAAGTTTTACTTTGTAGTATTTTTGTAATGTTTTTTTTATTCTTCCTTGTATACGTTCTCTTTGTGCTTGTGTTGGCGTTATTTACTAACCACTGACACTTGCATTAATGATGAAGAGCGTAGATAAGTGTGTACAGACGAGCTTGCTCTAAGTTCAGTGCCACTTAAGTCTCTGAGATGCAAAAAAAAAAAAAAAAAACGTTCTCGAGATATGGAGCTTTTTACATTTTGGTCACCCAGGAAAGTGAGATTTCAGGAATGTTTTGATGGGATCGTATTAAGCGTCTCAAATTGAGTCCCCCCAACGTACAACCCAAAAAAATCGTTATTTTTCGTCTATCTCGCAACGTTCTCGAGATATTTAGCTTTTTACATTTTGGTCACCTAGGAAAGTGAGATTTCAGGAATGTTTTAATGGGATCGTATTAAGCGTCTCTAATTGAGTCCCCCCAACGTACAACCCCAAAAAAATCGTTATTTTTCGTCTATCTCGCAACGTTCTCGAGATATTTAGCTTTTTACATTTTGGTCACCTAGGAAAGTGAGATTTCAGGAATGTTTTGATGGGATCGTATTAAGCGTCTCAAATTGAGTCCCCCCAACGTACAACCCCAAAAAACTCGTTATTTTTCGTCTATCTCGCAACATTCTCGAGATATGGAGCTGTTTACATTTTGGTCACCCAGGAAAGTGAGATTTCAGGAATGTTTTGATGGGATCGTATTAAGCGTCTCTAATTGAGTCCCCCCAACGTACAACTCCGAAAAAATCGTTATTTTTCGTCTATCTCGCAACGTTCTCGAGATATGGAGCTTTTTACATTTTGGTCACCCAGGAAAGTGAGATTTCAGGAATGTTTTGATGGGATCGTATTAAGCGTCTCAAATTGAGTCCCCCCACCATACAACAAAAAAAAATCGTTATTTTTCGTCTATCTCGCAACGTTCTCGAGATATGGAGCTCTTTACATTTTGGTCACCCAGGAAAGTGAGATTTCAGGAATGTTTTGATGGGATCGTATTAAGCGTCTCAAATTGAGTCCCCCCAACGTACAACACCAAAAAAATCGTTATTTTTCGTCTATCTCGCAACGTTCTCGAGATATGGAGCTTTTTACATTTTGGTCACCCAGGAAAGTGAGATTTCAGGAATGTTTTGATGGGATCGTATTAAGCGTCTCAAATTGAGTCCCCCCAACGTACACCCCAAAAAAAAAATCGTTATTTTTCGTCTATCTCGCAACGTTCTCGAGATATTTAGATTTTTACATTTTGGTCACCTAGGAAAGTGAGATTTCAGGAATGTTTTAATGGGATCGTATTAAGCGTCTCAAATTGAGTCCCCCCAACGTACAACCCCAAAAAACTCGTTATTTTTCGTCTATCTCGCAACGTTCTCGAGATATTTAGCTTTTTACATTTTGGTCACCTAGGAATGTGAGATTTCAGGAATGTTTTGATGGGATCGTATTAAGCGTCTCAAATTGAGTCCCCCAACGTACAACCCCAAAAAACTCGTTATTTTTCGTCTATCTCGCAACGTTCTCGAGATATGGAGCTCTTTACATTTTGGTCACCCAGGAAAGTGAGATTTCAGGAATGTTTTGATGGGATCGTATCAAGCGTCTCAAATTGAGTCCCCCCAACGTACAACCCAAAAAAAAATCGTTATTTTTCGTCTATCTCGCAACGTTCTCGAGATATGGAGCTTTTTACATTTTGGTCACCCAGGAAAGTGAGATTTGAGGAATGTTTTGATGGGATCGTATTAAGCGTCTCAAATTGAGTCCACCCAACGTACAACCCCAAAAAAAATCGTTATTTTTCGTCTATCTCGCAACGTTCTCGAGATATTTAGCTTTTTACATTTTGGTCACCTAGGAAAGTGAGATTTCAGGAATGTTTTAATGGGATCGTATTAAGCGTCTCAAATTGAGTCCCCCCAACGTACAACCCCAAAAAAATCGTTATTTTTTGTCTATCTCGCAACGTTCTCGAGATATTTAGCTTTTTACATTTTGGTCACCTAGGAAGTGAGATTTCAGGAATGTTTTGATGGGATCGTATTAAGCGTCTCAAATTGAGCCCCCCCAACGTTAAACCACAAAAAAATCGTTATTTTTCGTCTATCTCGCAACGTTCTCGAGATATTTAGCTTTTTACATTTTGGTCACCTAGGAAAGTGAGATTTCAGGAATGTTTTGATGGGATCGTATTAAGCGTCTCAATTTGAGTACCCCCAACGTACAACCCCAAAAAAATCGTTATTTTTCGTCTATCTCGCAACGTTCTCGAGATATTTAGCTTTTTACATTTTGGTCACCTAGGAAAGTGAGATTTCAGGAATGTTTTGATGGGATCGTATTAAGCGTCTCAAATTGAGTACCCCCAACGTACAACCCCAAAAAAATAGTTATTTTTCGTCTATCTCGCAACGTTCTCGAGATATTTAGCTTTTTACATTTTGGTCACCTAGGAAAGTGAGATTTCAGGAATGTTTTGATGGGATCGTATTAAGCGTCTCAAATTGAGTACCCCCCAACGTACAACCCCAAAAAAATCGTTATTTTTCGTCTATCTCGCAACGTTCCTCGAGATATTTAGCTTTTTACATTTTGGTCACCCAGGAAAGTGAGATTTCAGGAATGTTTTGATGGGATCGTATTTAAGCGTCTAAAATTGAGTCCCCCCAACGTACAACCACAAAAAAATCTTTATTTTTTCGTCTATCTCGCAACGTTCTCGAGATATTTTGCTTTTTACATTTTGGGTCACCTAGGAAAGTGAAATTTCAGGAATGTTTTGATGGGATCGTATAAGCGTCTCAAATTGAGTCTCCCCAACGTTTAACCCCAAAAAATCGTTATTTTTCGTCTATCTCGCAACGTTCTCGAGATATGGAGCTTTTTACATTTTGGTCACCCAGGAAAGTGAGATTTCAGGAATGTTTTGATGGGATCGTATTAAGCGTCTCAAATTGAGTCCCCCACCATACAACCAAAAAAAAATCGTTATTTTTCGTCTATCTCGCAACGTTCTCGAGATATTTAGCTTTTTACATTTTGGTCACCTAAGAAAGTGAGATTTCTGGAATGTTTTGATGGGATCGTAGATATTAAGCGTCTCAAATTGAGTCCCCCCAACGTACAAACCCAAAAAAATCGTTATTTTTCGTCTATCTCGCAACGTTCTCGAGATATTTAGCTTTTTACATTTTGAAAAAATCGTTATTTTTCGTCTATCTCGCAACGTTCTCGAGATATGGAGCTTTTACATTTTGGTCACCCAGGAAAGTGAGATTTCAGGAATGTTTTGATGGGATCGTATTAAGCGTCTCAAATTGAGCCCCCCAACGTTAAACCCCAAAAAAATCGTTATTTTTCGTCTATCTCGCAACGTTCTCGACATATTTAGCTTTTTACATTTTGGTCACCTAGGAAAGTGAGATTTCAGGAATGTTTTGATGGGATCGTATTAAGCGTCTCAAATTGAGTCCCCCCCAACGTACAACCCCGAAAAATCGTTATTTTTCGTCTATCTCGCAACGTTCTCGAGATATGGAGCTTTTTACATTTTGGTCACCCAGGAAAGTGACATTTCAGGAATGTTTTGATGGGATCGTATTAAGCGTCTCAAATTGAGTCCCCCCAACGTACAACCCAAAAAAATCGTTATTTTTCGTCTATCTCGCAACGTTCTCGAGATATTTAGCTTTTTACATTTTGGTCACCTATGAAAGTGAGATTTCAGGAATGTTTTAATGGGATCGTATTAAGCGTCTCTAATTGAGTCCCCCCAACGTACAACCCCAAAAAAATCGTTATTTTTCGTCTATCTCGCAACGTTCTCGAGATATTTAGCTTTTTACATTTTGGTCACCTAGGAAAGTGAGATTTCAGGAATGTTTTGATGGGATCGTATTAAGCGTCTCAAATTGAGTCCCCCCAACGTACAACCCCAAAAAACTCGTTATTTTTCGTCTATCTCGCAACATTCTCGAGATATGGAGCTGTTTACATTTTGGTCACCCAGGAAAGTGAGATTTCAGGAATGTTTTGATGGGATCGTATTAAGCGTCTCTAATTGAGTCCCCCCACCATACAACAAAAAAAAATCGTTATTTTTCGTCTATCTCGCAACGTTCTCGAGATATGGAGCTTTTTACATTTTGGTCACCGAGGAAAGTGAGATTTCAAGAATGTTTTGATGGGATCGTATTAAGCGTCTCAAATTGAGTCCCCCCAACGTACAACCCCAAAAAAATCGTTATTTTTCGTCTATCTCGCAACGTTCTCGAGATATGGAGCTTTTTACATTTTGGTCACCGAGGAAAGTGAGATTTCAAGAATGTTTTGATGGGATCGTATTAAGCGTCTCAAATTGAGTCCCCCCAACGTACAACCCCAAAAAAATCGTTATTTTTCGTCTATCTCGCAACGTTCTCGAGATATTTAGCTTTTTACATTTTGGTCACCTAGGAAAGTGAGATTTCAGGAATGTTTTGATGGGATCGTATTAAGCGTCTCAAATTGAGTCCCCCAACGTACAACCCCAAAAAAATCGTTATTTTTCGTCTATCTCGCAACGTTCTCGAGATATTTAGCTTTTTACATTTTGGTCACCTAGGAAAGTGAGATTTCAGGAATGTTTTGATGGGATCGTATTAAGCGTCTCAAATTGAGTCCCCCCAACGTACAACCCCAAAAAACTCGTTATTTTTCGTCTATCTCGCAACGTTCTCGAGATATGGAGCTCTTTACATTTTGGTCACCCAGGAAAGTGAGATTTCAGGAATGTTTTGATGGGATCGTATTAAGCGTCTCAAATTGAGTCCCCCCAACGTACAACACCAAAAAAATCGTTATTTTTCGTCTATCTCGCAACGTTCTCGAGATATGGAGCTTTTTACATTTTGGTCACCCAGGAAAGTGAGATTTCAGGAATGTTTTGATGGGATCGTATTAAGCGTCTCAAATTGAGTCCCCCCAACGTACACCCCAAAAAAAATCGTTATTTTTCGTCTATCTCGCAACGTTCTCGAGATATTTAGCTTTTTACATTTTGGTCACCTAGGAAAGTGAGATTTCAGGAATGTTTTAATGGGATCGTATTAAGCGTCTCAAATTGAGTCCCCCCAACGTACAACCCCAAAAAAATCGTTATTTTTCGTCTATCTCGCAACGTTCTCGAGATATTTAGCTTTTTACATTTTGGTCACCTAGGAAAGTGAGATTTCAGGAATGTTTTGATGGGATCGTATTAAGCGTCTCAAATTGAGTCCCCCAACGTACAACCCCAAAAAACTCGTTATTTTTCGTCTATCTCGCAACGTTCTCGAGATATGGAGCTCTTTACATTTTGGTCACCCAGGAAAGTGAGATTTCAGGAATGTTTTGATGGGATCGTATCAAGCGTCTCAAATTGAGTCCCCCCAACGTACAACCCAAAAAAAAATCGTTATTTTTCGTCTATCTCGCAACGTTCTCGAGATATGGAGCTTTTTACATTTTGGTCACCCAGGAAAGTGAGATTTGAGGAATGTTTTGATGGGATCGTATTAAGCGTCTCAATTTGAGTCCACCCAACGTACAACCCCAAAAAAAATCGTTATTTTTCGTCTATCTCGCAACGTTCTCGAGATATTTAGCTTTTTACATTTTGGTCACCTAGGAAAGTGAGATTTCAGGAATGTTTTAATGGGATCGTATTAAGCGTCTCAAATTGAGTCCCCCCAACGTACAACCCCAAAAAAATCGTTATTTTTCGTCTATCTCGCAACGTTCTCGAGATATTTAGCTTTTTACATTTTGGTCACCTAGGAAGTGAGATTTCAGGAATGTTTTGATGGGATCGTATTAAGCGTCTCAATTTGAGTACCCCCAACGTACAACCCCAAAAAAATCGTTATTTTTCGTCTATCTCGCAACGTTCTCGAGATATTTAGCTTTTTACATTTTGGTCACCTAGGAAAGTGAGATTTCAGGAATGTTTTGATGGGATCGTATTAAGTGTCTCAAATTGAGTACCCCCAACGTACAACCCCAAAAAAATCGTTATTTTTCGTCTATCTCGCAACGTTCTCGAGATATTTAGCTTTTTACATTTTGGTCACCTAGGAAAGTGAGATTTCAGGAATGTTTTGATGGGATCGTATTAAGCGTCTCAATTTGAGTACCCCCAACGTACAACCCCAAAAAAATCGTTATTTTTCGTCTATCTCGCAACGTTCTCGAGATATTTAGCTTTTTACATTTTGGTCACCTAGGAAAGTGAGATTTCAGGAATGTTTTGATGGGATCGTATTAAGCGTCTCAAATTGAGCCCCCCCAACGTTAAACCACAAAAAAATCGTTATTTTTCGTCTATCTCGCAACGTTCTCGAGATATTTAGCTTTTTACATTTTGGTCACCTAGGAAAGTGAGATTTCAGGAATGTTTTGATGGGATCGTATTAAGCGTCTCAATTTGAGTACCCCCAACGTACAACCCCAAAAAAATCGTTATTTTTCGTCTATCTCGCAACGTTCTCGAGATATTTAGCTTTTTACATTTTGGTCACCTAGGAAAGTGAGATTTCAGGAATGTTTTGATGGGATCGTATTAAGCGTCTCAAATTGAGTACCCCCAACGTACAACCCCAAAAAAATCGTTATTTTTCGTCTATCTCGCAACGTTCTCGAGATATTTAGCTTTTTACATTTTGGTCACCTAGGAAAGTGAGATTTCAGGAATGTTTTGATGGGATCGTATTAAGCGTCTCAAATTGAGTCCCCCAACGTACAACCCCAAAAAACTCGTTATTTATCGTCTATCTCGCAACGTTCTCGAGATATGGAGCTCTTTACATTTTGGTCACCCAGGAAAGTGAGATTTCAGGAATGTTTTGATGGGATCGTATCAAGCGTCTCAAATTGAGTCCCCCCAACGTACAACCCAAAAAAAAATCGTTATTTTTCGTCTATCTCGCAACGTTCTCGAGATATGGAGCTTTTTACATTTTGGTCACCCAGGAAAGTGAGATTTGAGGAATGTTTTGATGGGATCGTATTAAGCGTCTCAAATTGAGTCCACCCAACGTACAACCCCAAAAAAAATCGTTATTTTTCGTCTATCTCGCAACGTTCTCGAGATATTTAGCTTTTTACATTTTGGTCACCTAGGAAGTGAGATTTCAGGAATGTTTTGATGGGATCGTATTAAGCGTCTCAAATTGAGCCCCCCCAACGTTAAACCACAAAAAAATCGTTATTTTTCGTCTATCTCGCAACGTTCTCGAGATATTTAGCTTTTTACATTTTGGTCACCTAGGAAAGTGAGATTTCAGGAATGTTTTGATGGGATCGTATTAAGCGTCTCAATTTGAGTACCCCCAACGTACAACCCCAAAAAAATCGTTATTTTTCGTCTATCTCGCAACGTTCTCGAGATATTTAGCTTTTTACATTTTGGTCACCTAGGAAAGTGAGATTTCAGGAATGTTTTGATGGGATCGTATTAAGCGTCTCAAATTGAGTACCCCCAACGTACAACCCCAAAAAAATAGTTATTTTTCGTCTATCTCGCAACGTTCTCGAGATATTTAGCTTTTTACATTTTGGTCACCTAGGAAAGTGAGATTTCAGGAATGTTTTGATGGGATCGTATTAAGCGTCTCAAATTGAGTCCCCCTAACGTACAACCCCAAAAAAATCGTTATTTTTCGTCTATCTCGCAACGTTCTCGAGATATGGAGCTTTTTACATTTTGGTCACCCAGGAAAGTGAGATTTCAGGAATGCTTTGATGGGATCGTATTAAGCGTCTAAAATTGAGTCCCCCCAACGTACAACCCCAAAAAAATCTTTATTTTTCATCTATCTCGCAACGTTCTCGAGATATTTTGCTTTTTACATTTTGGTCACCTAGGAAAGTGAAATTTCAGGAATGTTTTGATGGGATCGTATTAAGCGTCTCAAATTGAGTCTCCCCAACGTTTAACCCCAAAAAAATCGTTATTTTTCGTCTATCTCGCAACGTTCTCGAGATATGGAGCTTTTTACATTTTGGTCACCCAGGAAAGTGAGATTTCAGGAATGTTTTGATGGGATCGTATTAAGCGTCTCAAATTGAGTCCCCCCACCATACAACCAAAAAAAAATCGTTATTTTTCGTCTATCTCGCAACGTTCTCGAGATATTTAGCTTTTTACATTTTGGTCACCTAAGAAAGTGAGATTTCTGGAATGTTTTGATGGGATCGTAGATATTAAGCGTCTCAAATTGAGTCCCCCCAACGTACAAACCCAAAAAAATCGTTATTTTTCGTCTATCTCGCAACGTTCTCGAGATATTTAGCTTTTTACATTTTGAAAAAATCGTTATTTTTCGTCTATCTCGCAACGTTATCGAGATATGGAGCTTTTACATTTTGGTCACCCAGGAAAGTGAGATTTCAGGAATGTTTTGATGGGATCGTATTAAGCGTCTCAAATTGAGCCCCCCAACGTTAAACCCCAAAAAAATCGTTATTTTTCGTCTATCTCGCAACGTTCTCGACATATTTAGCTTTTTACATTTTGGTCACCTAGGAAAGTGAGATTTCAGGAATGTTTTGATGGGATCGTATTAAGCGTCTCAAATTGAGTCCCCCCAACGTACAACCCCAAAAAATCGTTATTTTTCGTCTATCTCGCAACGTTCTCGAGATATGGAGCTTTTTACATTTTGGTCACCCAGGAAAGTGACATTTCAGGAATGTTTTGATGGGATCGTATTAAGCGTCTCAAATTGAGTCCCCCCAACGTACAACTCCAAAAAAATCGTTATTTTTCGTCTATCTCGCAACGTTCTCGAGATATGGAGCTTTTTACATTTTGGTCACCCAGGAAAGTGAGATTTCAGGAATGTTTTGATGGGATCGTATTAAGCGTCTCAAATTGAGTCCCCCCAACGTACAATCCCAAAAAAATCGTTATTTTTCGTCTATCTCGCAACGTTCTCGAGATATGGAGCTTTTTACATTTTGGTCACCCAGGAAAGTGAGATTTCAGGAATGTTTTGATGGGATCGTATTAAGCGTCTCAAATTGAGTCCCCCCAACGTACAACCCCAAAAAAATCGTTATTTTTCGTCTATCTCGCAACGTTCTCGAGATATGGAGCTTTTTACATTTTGGTCACCCAGGAAAGTGAGATTTCAGGAATGTTTTGATGGGATCGTATTAAGCGTCTCAAATTGAGTCCCCCCAACGTACAACCCCAAAAAAATCGTTATTTTTCGTCTATCTCGCAACGTTCTCGAGATATGGAGCTTTTTACATTTTGGTCACCCAGGAAAGTGAGATTTCAGGAATGTTTTGATGGGATCGTATTAAGCGTCTCAAATTGAGCCCCCCAACGTTAAATCCCAAAAAAATCGTTATTTTTCGTCTATCTCGCAACGTTCTCGAGATATTTAGCTTTTTACATTTTGGTCACCTAGGAAAGTGAGATTTCAGGAATGTTTTGATGGGATCGTATTAAGCGTCTCAAATTGAGTCCCCCCAACGTAGAACCCCAAAAAAATCGTTATTTTTCGTCTATCGCGCAACGTTCTCGAGATATGGAGCTTTTTACATTTTGGTCACCCAGGAAAGTGAGATTTCAGGAATGTTTTGATGGGATCGTATTAAGCGTCTCAAATTGAGTTCCCCCAACGTACAACCCCAAAAAAATCGTTATTTTTCGTCTATCTCGAAACGTTCTCGAGATATTTAGCTTTTTACATTTTGGTCACCTAGGAAAGTGAGATTTCAGGAATGTTTTGATGGGATCGTATTAAGCGTCTCAAATTGAGTACCCCCAACGTACAACCCCAAAAAAATCGTTATTTTTCGTCTATCTCGCAACGTTCTCGAGATATGGAGCTTTTTACATTTTGGTCACCCAGGAAAGTGAGATTTCAGGAATGTTTTGATGGGATCGTATTAAGCGTCTCAAATTGAGTACCCCCAACGTACAACCCAAAAAAATCGTTATTTTTCGTCTATCTCGCAACGTTCTCGAGATATTAAGCTTTTTACATTTTGGTCACCTAGGAAAGTGAGATTTCAGGAATGTTTTGATGGGATCGTATTAAGCGTCTCAAATTGAGTACCCCCAACATACAACCCCAAAAAAATCGTTATTTTTCGTCTATCTCGCAACGTTCTCGAGATATGGAGCTTTTTACATTTTGGTCACCCAGGAAAGTGAGATTTCAGGAATGTTTTGATGGGATTGTATTAAGCGTCTCAAGATTCCCCCCAACGTACAACCCCAAAAAAATCGTTGTTTTTCGTCTATCTCGCAACGTTCTCGAGATATTTAGCTTTTTACATTTTGGTCACCTAGGAAAGTGAGATTTCAGGAATGTTTTGATGGGATCGTATTAAGCGTCTCAAGTTGAGTCCCCCCAACGTACAACCCCAAAAAAATCGTTATTTTTCGTCTATCTCGCAACGTTCTCGAGATATGGAGCTTTTTACATTTTGGTCACCCAGGAAAGTGAGATTTCAGGAATGTTTTGATGGGATCGTATTAAGGGTCTCAAATTGAGCCCCCCCAACGTTTAACCACAAAAAAATCGTTATTTTTCGTCTATCTCGCAACGTTCTCGAGATATGGAGCTTTTTACATTTTGGTCACCCAGGAAAGTGAGATTTCAGGAATGTTTTGATGGGATCGTATTAAGCGTCTCAAATTGAGTCTCCCCAACGTACAACCCAAAAAAAATCGTTATTTTTCGTCTATCTCGCAACGTTCTCGAGATATGGAGCTTTTTACATTTTGGTCACCTAGGAAAGTGAGATTTCAGGAATGTTTTGATGGGATCGTATTAAGCGTCTCAAATTGAGTCCCCCTAACGTACAACCCCAAAAAAATCGTTATTTTTCGTCTATCTCGCAACGTTCTCGAGATATGGAGCTTTTTACATTTTGGTCACCCAGGAAAGTGAGATTTCAGGAATGTTTTGATGGGATCGTATTAAGCGTCTCAAATTGAGCCCCCCAACGTACAACCCCAAAAAAATCGTTATTTTTCGTCTATCTCGCAACGTTCTCGAGATATTTAGCTTTTTACATTTTGGTCACCTAGGAAAGTGAGATTTCAGGAATGTTTTGATGGGATCGTATTAAGCGTCTCAAATTGAGTTCCCCCAACGTACAACCCCAAAAAAATCGTTATTTTTCGTCTATCTCGCAACGTTCTCGAGATATTTAGCTTTTTACATTTTGGTCACCTAGGAAAGTGAGATTTCAGGAATGTTTTGATGGGATCGTATTAAGCGTCTCAAATTGAGCCCCCCAACGTTAAACCCAAAAAAAATCGTTATTTTTCGTCTATCTCGCAACGTTCTCGAGATATTTAGCTTTTTACATTTTGGTCACCTAGGAAAGTGAGATTTCAGGAATGTTTTGATGGGATCGTATTAAGCGTCTCAAATTGAGTTCCCCCAACGTACAACCCCAAAAAAATCGTTATTTTTCGTCTATCTCGCAACGTTCTCGAGATATTTAGCTTTTTACATTTTGGTCACCTAGGAAAGTGAGATTTCAGGAATGTTTTGATGGGATCGTATTAAGCGTCTCAAATTGAGTCCCCCCAACGTACAACCAAAAAAAAATCGTTATTTTTCGTCTATCTCGCAACGTTCTCGAGATATTTAGCTTTTTACATTTTGGTCACCTAGGAAAGTGAGATTTCAGGAATGTTTTGATGGGATCGTATTAAGTGTCTCAAATTGAGTAGTTCCAACGTAAAACCCCAAAAAAATCGTTATTTTTCGTCTATCTCGCAACGTTCTCGAGATATGGAGCTTTTTACATTTTGGTCACCCAGGAAAGTGAGATTTCAGGAATGTTTTGATTTGATCGTATTAAGCGTCTCAAGAGTCCCCCCAACGTACAACCCCAAAAAAATCGTTATTTTTCGTCTATCTCGCAACGTTCTCGAGATATTTAGCTTTTTACATTTTGGTCACCTAGGAAAGTGAGATTTCAGGAATGTTTTGATGGGATCGTATTAAGCGTCTCAAATTGAGTCCCCCCAACGTACAACCCCAAAAAAATCGTTATTTTTCGTCTATCTCGCAACGTTCTCGAGATATGGAGCTTTTTACATTTTGGGCACCCAGGAAAGTGAGATTTCAGGAATGTTTTGATGGGATCGTATTAAGCGTCTCAAATTGAGCCCCCCCAACGTTTAACCCCAAAAAAATCGTTATTTTTCGTCTATCTCGCAACGTTCTCGAGATATGGAGCTTTTTACATTTTGGTCACCCAGGAAAGTGAGATTTCAGGAATGTTTTGATGGGATCGTATTAAGCGTCTCAAATTGAGTTCCCCCAACGTACAACCCCAAAAAAATCGTTATTTTTCGTCTATCTCGCAACGTTCTCGAGATATGGAGCTTTTTACATTTTGGTCACCCAGGAAAGTGAGATTTCAGGAATGTTTTGATGGGATCGTATTAAGCGTCTCAAATTGAGTCTCCCCAACGTACAACACAAAAAAAATCGTTATTTTTCGTCTATCTCGCAACGTTCTCGAGATATGGAGCTTTTTACATTTTGGTCACCTAGGAAAGTGAGATTTCAGGAATGTTTTGATGGGATCGTATTAAGCGTCTCAAATTGAGTCCCCCCAACGTACAACCCCAAAAAAATCGTTATTTTTCGTCTATCTCGCAACGTTCTCGAGATATTTAGCTTTTTACATTTTGGTCACCTAGGAAAGTGAGATTTCAGGAATGTTTTGATGGGATCGTATTAAGCGTCTCAAATTGAGCCCCCCCAACGTTTAACCCCAAAAAAATCGTTATTTTTCGTCTATCTCGCAACGTTCTCGAGATATGGAGCTTTTTACATTTTGGTCACCCAGGAAAGTGAGATTTCAGGAATGTTTTGATGGGATCGTATTAAGCGTCTCAAATTGAGTCCCCCCAACGTACAACCCCAAAAAAATCGTTATTTTTCGTCTATCTCGCAACGTTCTCGAGATATTTAGCTTTTTACATTTTGGTCACCTAGGAAAGTGAGATTTCAGGAATGTTTTGATGGGATCGTATTAAGCGTCTCAAGAGTCCCCCCAACGTACAACCCCAAAAAAATCTTTATTTTTCGTCTATCCCGCAACGTTCTCGAGATATTTTGCTTTTTACATTTTGGTCACCTAGGAAAGTGAGATTTCAGGAATGTTTTGATGGGATCGTATTAAGCGTCTCAACTTGAGTCTCCCCAACGTACAACTCCAAAAAAATCGTTATTTTTCGTCTATCTCGCAACGTTCTCGAGATATGGAGCTTTTTACATTTTGGTCACCCAGGATAGTGAGATTTCAGGAATGTTTTGATGGGATCGTATTAAGCGTCTCAAATTGAGTCCCCCCACCATACAACCAAAAAAAAAATCGTTATTTTTCGTCTATCTCGCAACGTTCTCGAGATATTTAGCTTTTTACATTTTGGTCACCTAAGAAAGTGAGATTTCAGGAATGTTTTGATGGGATCGTAGATATTAAGCGTCTCAATTTGAGTCCCCCCAACGTACAAACCCAAAAAAATCGTTATTTTTCGTCTATCTCGCAACGTTCTCGAGATATGGAGCTTTTTACATTTTGGTCACCCAGGAAAGTGAGATTTCAGGAATGTTTTGATGGGATCGTATTAAGCGTCTCAAATTGAGTCCCCCCAACGTACAACCCCAAAAAAATCACGCAACGTTCTCGAGATATTTAGCTTTTTACATTTTGGTCACCCAGGAAAGTGAGATTTCAGGAATGTTTTGATGGGATCGTATTAAGCGTCTCAAATTGAGTCCCCCCAACGTACAACCCCAAAAAAATCGTTTTTTTTCGTCTATCTCGCAACGTTCTCGAGATATGGAGCTTTTTACATTTTGGTCACCCAGGAAAGTGAGATTTCAGGAATGTTTTGATGGGATCGTATTAAGCGTCTCAAATTGAGTCCCCCCAACGTACAACCCCAAAAAAATCGTTATTTTTCGTCTATCTCGCAACGTTCTCGAGATATGGAGCTTTTTACATTTTGGTCACCCAGGAAAGTGAGATTTCAGGAATGTTTTGATGGGATCGTATTAAGCGTCTCAAATTGAGTCCCCCCCAACGTACAACCCCAAAAAAATCGTTATTTTTCGTCTATCTCGCAACGTTCTCGAGATATGGAGCTTTTTACATTTTGGTCACCCAGGAAAGTGAGATTTCAGGAATGTTTTGATGGGATCGTATTAAGCGTCTCAAATTGAGTCCCCCCAACGTACAACACCAAAAAAATCGTTATTTTTCGTCTATCTCGCAACGTTCTCGAGATATTTAGCTTTTTACATTTTGGTCACCTAGGAAAGTGAGATTTCAGGAATGTTTTGATGGGATCGTATTAAGCGTCTCAAATTGAGTCCCCCCCATCGTACAACCCCAAAAAAATCGTTATTTTACGTCTATCTCGCAAAGTTCTCGAGATATGGAGTTTTTTACATTTTGGTCACCCAGGAAAGTGAGATTTCAGGAATGTTTTGATGGGATCGTATTAAGCGTCTCAAATTGAGTCCTCGAGATATTTAGCTTTTTACATTTTGGTCACCTAGGAAAGTGAGATTTCAGGAATGATGGGATCGTATTAAGCGTCTGTAATTGAGTCCCCCCAATGTACAGTTCTCGAGATATGGAGCTTTTTACATTTTGGTCACCCAGGAAAGTGAGATTTCAGGAATGTTTTGATGGGATCGTATTAAGCGTCTCTAAAGCGCCATGTTATGTTTCTGTATAACTATTAAATTTTCCCTACTTTTGCTGTATCTTTATCCAGCGCAGCTCGCTTAAAATAGATGGCTAGAGAGCCGATGTTTAATAATGAATTCACACTCAGTATATGAAATAATAATAAAATAATAATAGAATCAACAATAGACAGTACAATAACAACAGTTATAACAATGGTTATGAAAGGAACAACAATAATAATAGAGGTAGAGGTATTGCAAGGGGATACCACAATAGTAACACTAGGTCGAAAAACTTAGAGATCCCCGGTCAACAGAATCGGGGAAACCAAAGAAGGTTCTAAATTACCATGGGGAATGCGACACAAATTTCGTTAACATAAGGATAAAACATTTAAACAAAACTTTTAAATTTTTAATTGACACGGGAGCTGATATTTCAGTTTGTAAAGAGTTTCTTGTTAAAGATTTAAATGAATATTCGTCATGTCAAATAAACGGCATAACAAATAAAACGATATTTTCGAAAGGTATAACAGAACTAGAACTCATGCTTGGAGAAACAAATATAAAACATCAATTCCACGTGGTTAGTGAGGAAATAAATATATCAACAGATGCAATACTAGGTAGAGACTTTTTATTACAATATAACTGTAAGATTGATTATGAAACATGTGTACTAATAATTCCATTAGATGGGGAAGAAATGGTTTTACCAATGAATATGAATACAAGAGACATTAAAAATGATATTAAAATTCCAGCAAGAACAGAGATAATTCATAAAGTCGATTTAGACGTAAAAGAAGATAGCGTAATACATGGAAAAGAAATAAAAAAGGGAGTATTTTTAGCAAATTCATTAATACCAGCAATAGGAATCAAACATGTGAAAATACTAAATACAACTGATTCAGAAGTAACGCTTAAACATATCTCATTAGGAATAGAACCAATCTCGAGTTATGAAATATTACAATTTAAAAATAGTTTAGTAGATGAAGATCGGTTTAAGAAAATAGAAAAGGAAATAAAAGTAGATAGTTTAGATGACAACGCTAAGACAGAAATACTTAAATTATGCAAGCAATTTCAAAATATATTTCACTTAGAAAATGAAATACTAACAAAAAATAATTTTTATGAACAGAAAATAACAACTATAGATAAAACACCAGTATACATAAAAAATTACAGACTCCCGCATGCTCATTCGAGTCCCCCCAACGTACAACTCCGAAAAAATCGTTATTTTTCGTCTATCTCGCAACGTTCTCGAGATATTTAGCTTTTTACAGTTTGGTCACCCAGGAAAGTGAGATTTCAGGAATGTTTTGATGGGATCGTATTAAGCGTCTCAAATTGAGTCCCCCCAACGTACAACCCCAAAAAAATCGTTATTTTTCGTCTATCTCGCAACGTTCTCGAGATATTTAGCTTTTTACATTTTGGTCACCTAGGAAAGTGAGATTTCAGGAATGTTTTGATGGGATCGTATTAAGCGTCTCTAATTGAGTCCCCCCAACGTACAACCCCGAAAAAATCGTTATTTTTCGTCTATCTCGCAACGTTCTCGAGATATTTAGCTTTTTACATTTTGGTCACCCAGGAAAGTGAGATTTCAGGAATGTTTTGATGGGATCGTATTAAGCGTCTCAAATTGAGTCTCCCCAACGTACAACCCCAAAAAAATCGTTATTTTTCGTCTATCTCGCAACGTTCTCGAGATATTTAGCTTTTTACATTTTGGTCACCTAGGAAAGTGAGATTTCAGGAATGTTTTGATGGGATCGTATTAAGCGTCTCTAATTGAGTCCCCCCAACGTACAACCAAAAAAAAATCGTTATTTTTCGTCTATCTCGCAACGTTCTCGAGATATTTAGCTTTTTACATTTTGGTCACCTAAGAAAGTGAGATTTCAGGAATGTTTTGATGGGATCGTAGATATTAAGCGTCTCAAATTGAGTCCCCCCAACGTACAAACCCAAAAAAATCGTTATTTTTCGTCTATCTCGAAACGTTCTCGAGATATGGAGCTTTTTACATTTTGGTCACCCAGGAAAGTGAGATTTCAGGAATGTTTTGATGGGATCGTATTAAGCGTCTCAAATTGAGTCCCCCCCAACGTACAACCCCAAAAAAATCGTTATTTTACGTCTATCTCGCAACGTTCTCGAGATATGGAGTTTTTTACATTTTGGTCACCCAGGAAAGGGAGATTTCAGGAATGTTTTGATGGGATCGTATTAAGCGTCTCAAATTGAGTCCTTGAGATATTTAGCTTTTTACATTTTGGTCACCCAGGAAAGTGAGATTTCAGGAATGTTTTGATGGGATCGTATTAAGCGTCTCAAATTGAGTCCCCCCCAACGTACAACCCAAAAAAAATCGTTATTTTTCGTCTATCTCGCAACGTTCTCGAGATATGGAGCTTTTTACATTTTTGTCACCTAGGAAAGTGAGATTTCAGGAATGTTTTGATGGGATCGTAGATATTAAGCGTCTCAAATTGAGTCCCCCCAACGTACAAACCCAAAAAAATCGTTATTTTTCGTCTATCCCGAAACGTTCTCGAGATATGGAGCTTTTTACATTTTGGTCACCCAGGAAAGTGAGATTTCAGGAATGTTTTGATGGGATCGTATTAAGCATCTCAAATTGAGTCCCCCCAACGTACAACCCCAAAAAAATCGTTATTTTTCGTCTATCTCGCAACGTTCTCGAGATATTTAGCTTTTTACATTTTGGTCACCTAGGAAAGTGAGATTTCAGGAATGTTTTGATGGGATCGTATTAAGCGTCTCTAATTGAGTCCCCCCAACGTACAACCCCGAAAAAATCGTTATTTTTCGTCTATCTCGCAACGTTCTCGAGATATTTAGCTTTTTACATTTTGGTCACCCAGGAAAGTGAGATTTCAGGAATGTTTTGATGGGATCGTATTAAGCGTCTCAAATTGAGTCTCCCCAACGTACAACCCCAAAAAAATCGTTATTTTTCGTCTATCTCGCAACGTTCTCGAGATATTTAGCTTTTTACATTTTGGTCACCTAGGAAAGTGAGATTTCAGGAATGTTTTGATGGGATCGTATTAAGCGTCTCAAATTGAGTCCCCCCAACGTACAACCCCAAAAAAAATCGTTATTTTTCGTCTATCTCGCAACGTTCTCGAGATATTTAGCTTTTTACATTTTGGTCACCCAGGAAAGTGAGATTTCAGGAATGTTTTGATGGGATCGTATTAAGCGTCTCAAATTGCGTCCCCCCAACGTACAAACCCAAAAAAATCGTTATTTTTCGTCTATCTCGAAACGTTCTCGAGATATGGAGCTTTTTACATTTTGGTCACCCAGGAAAGTGAGATTTCAGGAATGTTTTGATGGGATCGTATTAAGCGTCTCTAATTGAGTCCCCCCAACGCACAACCCCGAAAAAATCGTTATTTTTCGTCTATCTCGCAACGTTCTCGAGATATTTAGCTTTTTACATTTTGGTCACCCAGGAAAGTGAGATTTCAGGAATGTTTTGATGGGATCGTATTAAGCGTCTCAAATTGCGTCCCCCCAACGTACAAACCCAAAAAAATCGTTATTTTTCGTCTATCTCGAAACGTTCTCGAGATATGGAGCTTTTTACATTTTGGTCACCCAGGAAAGTGAGATTTCAGGAATGTTTTGATGGGATCGTATTAAGCGTCTCAAATTGAGTCCCCCCCAACGTACAACCCCAAAAAAATCGTTATTTTTCGTCTATCTCGCAACGTTCTCGAGATATGGAGTTTTTTACATTTTGGTCACCCAGGAAAGTGAGATTTCAGGAATGTTTTGATTGGATCGTATTAAGCGTCTCAAATTGAGTCCTCGAGATATTTAGCTTTTTACATTTTGGTCACCTAGGAAAGTGAGATTTCAGGAATGTTTTGATGGGATCGTATTAAGCGTCTCAAATTGAGTCCGCCCAACGTACAACCCCAAAAAAATCGTTATTTTTCGTCTATCTCGCAACGTTCTCGAGATATTTAGCTTTTTACATTTTGGTCACCCAGGAAAGTGAGATTTCAGGAATGTTTTGATGGGATCGTATTAAGCGTCTCTAATTGAGTCCCCCCAACGTACAAACCCGAAAAAATCGTTATTTTTCGTCTATCTCGCAACGTTCTCGAGATATGGAGTTTTTTACATTTTGGTCACCCAGGAAAGTGAGATTTCAGGAATGTTTTGATTGGATCGTATTAAGCGTCTCAAATTGAGTCCTCGAGATATTTAGCTTTTTACATTTTGGTCACCTAGGAAAGTGAGATTTCAGGAATGTTTTGATGGGATCGTATTAAGCGTCTCAAATTGAGTCCGCCCAACGTACAACCCCAAAAAAATCGTTATTTTTCGTCTATCTCGCAACGTTCTCGAGATATTTAGCTTTTTACATTTTGGTCACCCAGGAAAGTGAGATTTCAGGAATGTTTTGATGGGATCGTATTAAGCGTCTCTAATTGAGTCCCCCCAACGTACAAACCCGAAAAAATCGTTATTTTTCGTCTATCTCGCAACGTTCTCGAGATATTTAGCTTTTTACATTTTGGTCACCCAGGAAAGTGAGATTTCAGGAATGTTTTGATGGGATCGTATTAAGCGTCTCAAATTGCGTCCCCCCAACGTACAAACCCAAAAAAATCGTTATTTTTCGTCTATCTCGAAACGTTCTCGAGATATGGAGCTTTTTACATTTTGGTCACCCAGGAAAGTGAGATTTCAGGAATGTTTTGATGGGATCGTATTAAGCGTCTCAAATTGAGTCCCCCCCAACGTACAACCCCAAAAAAATCGTTATTTTTCCTCTATCTCGCAACGTTCTCGAGATATGGAGTTTTTTACATTTTGGTCACCCAGGAAAGTGAGATTTCAGGAATGTTTTGATGGGATCGTATTAAGCGTCTCAAATTGAGTCTCCCCAACGTACAACCCCAAAAAAAATCGTTATTTTTCCTCTATCTCGCAACGTTCTCGAGATATTTAGCTTTTTACTTTTTGGTCACCCAGGAAAGTGAGATTTCAGGAATGTTTTGATGGGATCGTATTAAGCGTCTCACATTGAGTCCCCCCAACGTACAACCCCGAAAAAATCGTTATTTTTCGTCTATCTCGCAACGTTCTCGAGATATTTAGCTTTTTACATTTTGGTCACCCAGGAAAGTGAGATTTCAGGAATGTTTTGATGGGATCGTATTAAGCGTCTCTAATTGAGTCCCCCCAACGTGCAACCCCAAAAAAATCGTTATTTTTTCGTCTATCTCGCAACGTTCTCGAGATATTTAGCTTTTTACATTTTGGTCACCCAGGAAAGTGAGATTTCAGGAATGTTTTGATGGGATCGTATTAAGCGTCTCAAATTGAGTCTCCCCAACGTACAACCCCAAAAAAAAATCGTTATTTTTCCTCTATCTCGCAACGTTCTCGAGATATTTAGCTTTTTACTTTTTGGTCACCCAGGAAAGTGAGATTTCAGGAATGTTTTGATGGGATCGTATTAAGCGTCTCAAATTGAGTCTCCCCAACGTACAACCCCAAAAAAAATCGTTATTTTTCCTCTATCTCGCAATGTTCTCGAGATATTTAGCTTTTTACTTTTTGGTCACCCAGGAAAGTGAGATTTCAGGAATGTTTTGATGGGATCGTATTAAGCGTCTCAAATTGAGTCCCCCCAACGTACAACCCCGAAAAAATCGTTATTTTTCGTCTATCTCGCAACGTTCTCGAGATATTTAGCTTTTTACATTTTGGTCACCCAGGAAAGTGAGATTTCAGGAATGTTTTGATGGGATCGTATTAAGCGTCTCTAATTGGGTCCCCCCAAAGTACAAATCCGAAAAAATCGTTATTTTTCGTCTATCTCGCAACGTTCTCGAGATATTTAGCTTTTTACATTTTGGTCACCCAGGAAAGTGAGATTTCCGGAATGTTTTGATGGGATCGTATTAAGCGTCTCAAATTGAGTCTCCCCAACGTACAACCCCAAAAAAATCGTTATTTTTCTTCTATCTCGCAACGTTCTCGAGATATTTAGCTTTTTACATTTTGGTCACCTAGGAAAGTGAGATTTCAGGAATGTTTTGATGGGATCGTATTAAGCGTCTCTTATTGAGTCCCCCCAACGTACAACCCCGAAAAAATCGTTATTTTTCGTCTATCTCGCAACGTTCTCGAGATATTTAGCTTTTTACATTTTGGTCACCCAGGAAAGTGAGATTTCAGGAATGTTTTGATGGGATCGTATTAAGCGTCTCAAATTGCGTCCCCCCAACGCACAAACCCAAAAAAATCGTTATTTTTCGTCTATCTCGAAACGTTCTCGAGATATGGAGCTTTTTACATTTTGGTCACCCAGGAAAGTGAGATTTCAGGAATGTTTTGATGGGATCGTATTAAGCGTCTCAAATTGAGTCCCCCCCAACGTACAACCCCAAAAAAATCGTTATTTTTCGTCTATCTCGCAACGTTCTCGAGATATGGAGTTTTTTACATTTTGGTCACCCAGGAAAGTGAGATTTCAGGAATGTTTTTGATGGGATCGTATTAAGCGTCTCAAATTGAGTCTCCCCAACGTACAACCCCAAAAAAAATCGTTATTTTTCCTCTATCTCGCAACGTTCTCGAGATATTTAGCTTTTTACTTTTTGGTCACCCATGAAAGTGAGATTTCAGGAATGTTTTGATGGGATCGTATTAAGCGTCTCAAATTGAGTCCCCCCAACGTACAAGCCCAAAAAAATCGTTATTTTTCGTCTATCTCGCAACGTTCTCGAGATATTTAGCTTTTTACATTTTGGTCACCTAGGAAAGTGAGATTTCAGGAATGTTTTGATGGGATCGTATTAAGCGTCTCTAATTGAGTCTCGTATTTAGCGTCTCAAATTGAGTCCCCCCAACGTACAAACCCAAAAAAATCGTTATTTTTCGTCTATCTCGAACGTTCTCGAGATATGGAGCTTTTACATTTTGGTCACCCAGGAAAGTGAGATTTCAGGAATGTTTTAATGGGATCGTATTAAGCGTCTCAAATTGAGTCCCCCCAACGTACAAACCCAAAAAAATCGTTATTTTTCGTCTATCTCGCAACGTTCTCGAGATATGGAGCTTTTTACATTTTGGTCACCGAGGAAAGTGAGATTTCAGGAATGTTTTGATGGGATCGTATTAAGCGTCTCAAATTGAGTCCACCCAACGTACAACCCCAAAAAAATCGTTATTTTTTCCTCTATCTCGCAACGTTCTCGAGATATTTAGCTTTTTACTTTTTGGTCACCCAGGAAAGTGAGATTTCAGGAATGTTTTGATGGGATCGTATTAAGCGTCTCACATTGAGTCCCCCCAACGTACAACCCCGAAAAAATCGTTATTTTTCGTCTATCTCGCAACGTTCTCGAGATATTTAGCTTTTTACATTTTGGTCACCCAGGAAAGTGAGATTTCAGGAATGTTTTGATGGGATCGTATTAAGCGTCTCTAATTAAGTCCCCCAACGTGCAACCCCAAAAAAATCGTTATTTTTCGTCTATCTCGCAACGTTCTCGAGATATGGAGCTTTTTACATTTTGGTCACCCAGGAAAGTGAGATTTCAGGAATGTTTTGATGGGATCGTATTAAGCGTCTCAAATTGAGTCCCCCCAACGTAAAACCCCGAAAAAATCGTTATTTTTCGTCTATCTCGCAACGTTCTCGAGATATTTAGCTTTTTACATTTTGGTCACCTAGGAAAGTGAGATTTCAGGAATGTTTTGATGGATCGTATTAAGCGTCTCTAATTGAGTCCCCCCAACGTACAACCCAAAAAAAATCGTTATTTTTCGTCTATCTCGCAACGTTCTCGAGATATGGAGCTTTTTACATTTTGGTCACCCAGGAAAGTGAGATTTCAGGAATGTTTTGATGGGATCGTATTAAGCGTCTCAAATTGAGTCCCCCCAACGTACAACCCCAAAAAAATCGTTATTTCTCGTCTATCTCGCAACGTTCTCGAGATATTTAGCTTTTTACATTTTGGTCACCTAGGAAAGTGAGATTTCAGGAATGTTTTGATGGGATCGCATTAAGCGTCTCAAATTGAGTCCCCCCAACGTACAAAACCGAAAAATTCGTTATTTTTCGTCTATCTCGCAACGTTCTCGAGATATGG
>CATKHO010000026.1:0-10000 GCA_949752695.1 Melanostoma scalare | reverse complement strand
ATTATTATTATTATTATTATAATTATTATTATTATTATTATTATTATTATTATTATTATTATTATTATTATTATTATTATTATTATTATTATTATTATTATTATTATTATTATTATTATTATTATTATTATTATTATTATTATTATTATTATTATTATTATTATTATTATTATAATTATTATTATTATTATTATTATTATTATTATTATTATTATTATTATAATTATTATTATTATTATTATTATTATTATTATTATTATTATTATTGCCGTGCAGTGTCGGGTTAGAATAGCACTGCAGCGCCTCCCCGCTTGTCGTAAAAGGCGACTAAAGGAGCAATCATATCTAGACGACTAACATCAAAGTGAGTCTAGCGGCACACATACCACCTAAAAACTCTCCCCAAGTATGCATGCAGATCCCGGGGTTAACACGACTGGAGATTACCGGTGTAGTAAAAGGGAAATCAAACTCATTAAATGGAGCATGCATGTGTCGAAAAGGATGAAAGGAAAATTTTTGAAAAATTTTGAGCATTATGGAAGTACTTGCAAACATAAGAAGCACTACCCCCGCCAGGCAGTTCCATTGCTATGCATGGAGCTGGTCCTGGACCGAGCAGCAATGTTCGGGTCAGAGCTATACGGATTCCGGGGGCTAGCAAAGTAATGCAACGAGTTGGACGAAAATTAAGAGTCGCGAGTTGGAACGTTGGAAGTATGACTGGTAGAAGTCTTGAACTCGAAGAGATGATGAGAAGGAGGCGAGTGGACATCTTGTGTGTTCAGGAAACGAAATGGCGAAACACAGCAAACAAAGCCCGTTTCTTAGATGTAAAAACCAAGGCTTACAAGATGTTCTACTATGGAACAGAACAAGGTAGGAACGGAGTCGTTATCATCCTTGACCAAAGTTTATATAACAGCGTGTTGACCATTTTGAAGTCCAGTGACCGTTTCTCTTAAATTGGTGATGGAAGGAAAGGTCTGGAATATCATCAGTGCATATGCTCCCCAAATAGGGTGTGAGCAGGAGGAAAAAGATGCATTCTGGCTTGATTTTCATAACCTACTTAAGAACATCCCAAAAGAAGAGTATTTGTTTGTTGGAGGAGATTTGAATGGACATGTCGGGAAGACAAACGAGGATTATGAAGACTCCCATGGAGGTTTGGGATTCGGCACCAGGAACACTCCTGGTGAAGATATTCTAAATATGTGCAAGTCATACGGTCTAATCGTACTAAATACCATGTTCATCAAACAAGACCGACACCTTATCACTTACAGCAGTGGAGGAAATGAAACCCAGATTGATTACCATTTGGTAACCAATTACATGAAATCTCGGGTGAAAGACTGCAAAGTGATACTAGGAGAAGCTGCCGCTCAACAACACCGTCTTCTTTTAACAGAATTTTTTACGGATGCGGTGAAGGAAGTCAAACAAACAAAGGCTCCTAGGAGAATCAAGTGGTACAATCTGGAGAAAACCAAAGGACAGCAATTCATTTCGTATAAGCGAAGTCAGCTGTGTAATACCATCGACGCAGTTTCAAATGCAATCACGGCACAAAATATGTGGGATCGCCTACAACGAACCTGCTTAGAGAGAGCCAAATCACTGCTAGGAGTCTCAAAAGAACACTACCAACAAGCTTAAGAAACCTGGTGGTGGGATTATGAAGCTAAAGCAGTGATTAGAAAGAAGAAAGCAGCTTTCCAAGCTTGGTCGAAGTGCCCCTCAAGAAATACAAATGAAAAAGCGCGTCTCAAAATGGAATACAAGAGCTGCAGAAAAGAAGCGAAGAAAAAGTGCGCCCAACTTCAAGCAAGAAGCACGGAGGGCCTGTATCGAGAGCTGGAAGAGATTTTCTGCCCCAGCTGCTGAAGCAAATCAGGCAATCCAAGAGCTAAGACAAAGCAACTTGAATAAGGGAGCAACCATTTTCAAAATAGCCGCTCAGAGAAGGAGAAATGCGCAGGAGATTCGTTCGCCAAAGTTCATAAATGATGCTCAAGGACTACTACTTGTGGATGACGACAAAATTCTTCACAGGTGGCGACAGTATTGCGATGATCTTTTGAATGAACAGTTTCCTCGGCGCCACTTTCCAACAGCTGCACCTAACTTTACGGAAGTATCCGACGTCACAGTCGAAGAAGTTAGGGAGGCAGTTAAGAACTCTAAAAAAGGCAAAGCGATTGGGCCAGACGAGGTACCATATGAGTTTTGGAAAAATATGGGAGACATCGGGTTGAGATGGCTCACGATTCTCATCTCCAAACTTATAAGAGGTGACAGTTTGCCTAATCAATGGAGGGAAAGTTTTCTCCTTCCAATGTATAAGGGAAGGGAGATACCAGAAGCTGTGACAACTATCGTTCGATCAAGTTGATGTCCCACACTATGAAGATCGTTGAGCGGGTCTTGGATAGCCGACTGCGGAAAATAATAAGGCTTTCTGATGACCAATGCGGGTTTGTCGCGGGTAAGTCAACTACAGACGCAATCCAAAGTATAAGGATCATTATGGAAAAACACCGAGATGCCTTAGAGGATTTGCATATTGTGTTGGTTGACTTCGAAAAAGCATTCGATCGACAACCACGAGATCTGATATGGGTGGCCCTCAGACACCGAGGAGTTCCTGAAGCCTATGTGCGAATAATTATGGACATGTACGAGGGAGCAGTTACAAAAGTGAGATGCCCAGCTGGAGTCACCGAAGAATTCCAAATAACAGTAGGTGTACATCAGGGAAGTGTCTTGAGTCCACTGCTCTTTATTGCTGTTCTGGATTATTTGCTCGAAGGAAAAGTAACGGACAATAAAGTACAACAATTATTCTTTGCTGACGATGGAGCCATCATAAGCGAGGATCCTACATCCCTGCAACGAGTACTTGACGTTTGGATTGATGTTCTGGAAGGAAATGGGTACCGTATTAGCGCTAAAAAGACTGAATACCTGTGCTGCCCTTTTTCTGATCCAGACAAGCCTATTCCAGACATTTATTTGAATGGAAATGTGCTTCCCAAGTGTGAAAAGTTTAAATATCTGGGATCTATGATCAATAGTGAAGCAACTTGTGATGACGACATCAATCATCGAGTAAGCGTAGGGTGGATGAAGTGGCGAGAAAACTCCGCTATCTTCTGTGATCGAAAAATGCCCCCTAAGCTGAAGGGAAGACTCTACACAGCAGCTGTCCGTCCAGCTCTGACATACGGTTCACAATGTTGGACAATGTACAAAAAGTATGAGAGCAAATTGACGGCAGCCGAAATGAAGATGCTTCGGATGACAGCAGGAGTAACAAAGCTTGATCGAATTAGAAGTACTAAGATCCGTGGAAGCCTTCATGTCAAAAGTACCATCTTGGACAAAATTCAGCACAACCGGCTCAGTTGGTATTGTCATGTTCAAAGGAGAGATCCGCAGAACCCCGTCCAAAAGGCAATATCGTACAACGTTTCAACAAATTCGCGACGAAAAAGAAAAGGCAGGCCAAAACACTCCTGGTACAAGCAAATGCAAAAACAGCAGCATTTGGTTGGCCTCAGACATGGAACAATCCAAAACCGGGAGGCTTGCCGACGCTTTCTGAGGTCAACGCGGCGTAGAGAGTTGTGATCGCTTCAAGATCACTACTCGTAACGCCAGAAATGGAAAAGAAGAAGAAGATTATTATTATTATTATTATTATTATTATTATTATTATTATTATTATTATTATTATTATTATTATTATTATTATTATTATTATTATTATTATTATTATTATTATTATTATTATTATTATTATTATTATTATTATTATTATTATTATTATTATTATTATTATTATTATTATTATTATTATTATTATTATTATTATTATTATTATTATTATTATTATTATTATTATTATTATTATTATTATTATTATTATTATTATTATTATTATTATTATTATTATTATTATTATTATTATTATTATTATTATTATTATTATTATTATTATTATTATTATTATTATTATTATTATTATTATTATTATTATTATTATTATTATTATTATTATTATTATTATTATTATTATTATTATTATTATTATTATTATTATTATTATTATTATTATTATTATTATTATTATTATTATTATTATTATTATTATTATTATTATTATTATTATTATTATTATTATTATTATTATTATTATTATTATTATTATTATTATTATTATTATTATTATTATTATTATTATTATTATTATTATTATTATTATTATTATTATTATTATTATTATTATTATTATTATTATTATTATTATTATTATTATTATTATTATTATTATTATTATTATTATTATTATTATTATTATTATTATTATTATTATTATTATTATTATTATTATTATTATTATTATTATTATTATTATTATTATTATTATTATTATTATTATTATTATTATTATTATTATTATTATTATTATTATTATTATTATTATTATTATTATTATTATTATTATTATTATTATTATTATTATTATTATTATTATTATTATTATTATTATTATTATTATTATTATTATTATTATTATTATTATTATTATTATTATTATTATTATTATTATTATTATTATTATTATTATTATTATTATTATTATTATTATTATTATTATTATTATTATTATTATTATTATTATTATTATTATTATTATTATTATTATTATTATTATTATTATTATTATTATTATTATTATTATTATTATTATTATTATTATTATTATTATTATTATTATTATTATTATTATTATTATTATTATTATTATTATTATTATTATTATTATTATTATTATTATTATTATTATTATTATTATTATTATTATTATTATTATTATTATTATTATTATTATTATTATTATTATTATTATTATTATTATTATTATTATTATTATTATTATTATTATTATTATTATTATTATTATTATTATTATTATTATTATTATTATTATTATTATTATTATTATTATTATTATTATTATTATTATTATTATTATTATTATTATTATTATTATTATTATTATTATTATTATTATTATTATTATTATTATTATTATTATTATTATTATTATTATTATTATTATTATTATTATTATTATTATTATTATTATTATTATTATTATTATTATTATTATTATTATTATTATTATTATTATTATTATTATTATTATTATTATTATTATTATTATTATTATTATTATTATTATTATTATTATTATTATTATTATTATTATTATTATTATTATTATTATTATTATTATTATTATTATTATTATTATTATTATTATTATTATTATTATTATTATTATTATTATTATTATTATTATTATTATTATTATTATTATTATTATTATTATTATTATTATTATTATTATTATTATTATTATTATTATTATTATTATTATTATTATTATTATTATTATTATTATTATTATTATTATTATTATTATTATTATTATTATTATTATTATTATTATTATTATTATTATTATTATTATTATTATTATTATTATTATTATTATTATTATTATTATTATTATTATTATTATTATTATTATTATTATTATTATTATTATTATTATTATTATTATTATTATTATTATTATTATTATTATTATTATTATTATTATTATTATTATTATTATTATTATTATTATTATTATTATTATTATTATTATTATTATTATTATTATTATTATTATTATTATTATTATTATTATTATTATTATTATTATTATTATTATTATTATTATTATTATTATTATTATTATTATTATTATTATTATTATTATTATTATTATTATTATTATTATTATTATTATTATTATTATTATTATTATTATTATTATTATTATTATTATTATTATTATTATTATTATTATTATTATTATTATTATTATTATTATTATTATTATTATTATTATTATTATTATTATTATTATTATTATTATTATTATTATTATTATTATTATTATTATTATTATTATTATTATTATTATTATTATTATTATTATTATTATTATTATTATTATTATTATTATTATTATTATTATTATTATTATTATTATTATTATTATTATTATTATTATTATTATTATTATTATTATTATTATTATTATTATTATTATTATTATTATTATTATTATTATTATTATTATTATTATTATTATTATTATTATTATTATTATTATTATTATTATTATTATTATTATTATTATTATTATTATTATTATTATTATTATTATTATTATTATTATTATTATTATTATTATTATTATTATTATTATTATTATTATTATTATTATTATTATTATTATTATTATTATTATTATTATTATTATTATTATTATTATTATTATTATTATTATTATTATTATTATTATTATTATTATTATTATTATTATTATTATTATTATTATTATTATTATTATTATTATTATTATTATTATTATTATTATTATTATTATTATTATTATTATTATTATTATTATTATTATTATTATTATTATTATTATTATTATTATTATTATTATTATTATTATTATTATTATTATTATTATTATTATTATTATTATTATTATTATTATTATTATTATTATTATTATTATTATTATTATTATTATTATTATTATTATTATTATTATTATTATTATTATTATTATTATTATTATTATTATTATTATTATTATTATTATTATTATTATTATTATTATTATTATTATTATTATTATTATTATTATTATTATTATTATTATTATTATTATTATTATTATTATTATTATTATTATTATTATTATTATTATTATTATTATTATTATTATTATTATTATTATTATTATTATTATTATTATTATTATTATTATTATTATTATTATTATTATTATTATTATTATTATTATTATTATTATTATTATTATTATTATTATTATTATTATTATTATTATTATTATTATTATTATTATTATTATTATTATTATTATTATTATTATTATTATTATTATTATTATTATTATTATTATTATTATTATTATTATTATTATTATTATTATTATTATTATTATTATTATTATTATTATTATTATTATTATTATTATTATTATTATTATTATTATTATTATTATTATTATTATTATTATTATTATTATTATTATTATTATTATTATTATTATTATTATTATTATTATTATTATTATTATTATTATTATTATTATTATTATTATTATTATTATTATTATTATTATTATTATTATTATTATTATTATTATTATTATTATTATTATTATTATTATTATTATTATTATTATTATTATTATTATTATTATTATTATTATTATTATTATTATTATTATTATTATTATTATTATTATTATTATTATTATTATTATTATTATTATTATTATTATTATTATTATTATTATTATTATTATTATTATTATTATTATTATTATTATTATTATTATTATTATTATTATTATTATTATTATTATTATTATTATTATTATTATTATTATTATTATTATTATTATTATTATTATTATTATTATTATTATTATTATTATTATTATTATTATTATTATTATTATTATTATTATTATTATTATTATTATTATTATTATTATTATTATTATTATTATTATTATTATTATTATTATTATTATTATTATTATTATTATTATTATTATTATTATTATTATTATTATTATTATTATTATTATTATTATTATTATTATTATTATTATTATTATTATTATTATTATTATTATTATTATTATTATTATTATTATTATTATTATTATTATTATTATTATTATTATTATTATTATTATTATTATTATTATTATTATTATTATTATTATTATTATTATTATTATTATTATTATTATTATTATTATTATTATTATTATTATTATTATTATTATTATTATTATTATTATTATTATTATTATTATTATTATTATTATTATTATTATTATTATTATTATTATTATTATTATTATTATTATTATTATTATTATTATTATTATTATTATTATTATTATTATTATTATTATTATTATTATTATTATTATTATTATTATTATTATTATTATTATTATTATTATTATTATTATTATTATTATTATTATTATTATTATTATTATTATTATTATTATTATTATTATTATTATTATTATTATTATTATTATTATTATTATTATTATTATTATTATTATTATTATTATTATTATTATTATTATTATTATTATTATTATTATTATTATTATTATTATTATTATTATTATTATTATTATTATTATTATTATTATTATTATTATTATTATTATTATTATTATTATTATTATTATTATTATTATTATTATTATTATTATTATTATTATTATTATTATTATTATTATTATTATTATTATTATTATTATTATTATTATTATTATTATTATTATTATTATTATTATTATTATTATTATTATTATTATTATTATTATTATTATTATTATTATTATTATTATTATTATTATTATTATTATTATTATTATTATTATTATTATTATTATTATTATTATTATTATTATTATTATTATTATTATTATTATTATTATTATTATTATTATTATTATTATTATTATTATTATTATTATTATTATTATTATTATTATTATTATTATTATTATTATTATTATTATTATTATTATTATTATTATTATTATTATTATTATTATTATTATTATTATTATTATTATTATTATTATTATTATTATTATTATTATTATTATTATTATTATTATTATTATTATTATTATTATTATTATTATTATTATTATTATTATTATTATTATTATTATTATTATTATTATTATTATTATTATTATTATTATTATTATTATTATTATTATTATTATTATTATTATTATTATTATTATTATTATTATTATTATTATTATTATTATTATTATTATTATTATTATTATTATTATTATTATTATTATTATTATTATTATTATTATTATTATTATTATTATTATTATTATTATTATTATTATTATTATTATTATTATTATTATTATTATTATTATTATTATTATTATTATTATTATTATTATTATTATTATTATTATTATTATTATTATTATTATTATTATTATTATTATTATTATTATTATTATTATTATTATTATTATTATTATTATTATTATTATTATTATTATTATTATTATTATTATTATTATTATTATTATTATTATTATTATTATTATTATTATTATTATTATTATTATTATTATTATTATTATTATTATTATTATTATTATTATTATTATTATTATTATTATTATTATTATTATTATTATTATTATTATTATTATTATTATTATTATTATTATTATTATTATTATTATTATTATTATTATTATTATTATTATTATTATTATTATTATTATTATTATTATTATTATTATTATTATTATTATTATTATTATTATTATTATTATTATTATTATTATTATTATTATTATTATTATTATTATTATTATTATTATTATTATTATTATTATTATTATTATTATTATTATTATTATTATTATTATTATTATTATTATTATTATTATTATTATTATTATTATTATTATTATTATTATTATTATTATTATTATTATTATTATTATTATTATTATTATTATTATTATTATTATTATTATTATTATTATTATTATTATTATTATTATTATTATTATTATTATTATTATTATTATTATTATTATTATTATTATTATTATTATTATTATTATTATTATTATTATTATTATTATTATTATTATTATTATTATTATTATTATTATTATTATTATTATTATTATTATTATTATTATTATTATTATTATTATTATTATTATTATTATTATTATTATTATTATTATTATTATTATTATTATTATTATTATTATTATTATTATTATTAA
>CATKHO010000025.1:0-72217 GCA_949752695.1 Melanostoma scalare | reverse complement strand
AAAGTGGATTTTTTCAGGTCTTCAGATACTCGTCATATTATATCAAAATACTCAGAAAAGGGAATACAATTCATCCTCATTAACCGCTTTTCGATCCGAGCACATCAAAAAATTGACTTTATTGTCTTATTGACTAGATACATTTGGTGAGCTTGAAAGTGGATTTTTTCAGGTCTTCAGATACTCGTCATATTATATCAAAATACTCAGAAAAGGGAATACAATTCATCCTCATTAACCGCTTTTCGATCCGAGCACATCAAAAAATTGACTTTATTGTCTTATTGACTAGATACATTTGGTGAGCTTGAAAGTGGATTTTTTCAGGTCTTCAGATACTCGTCATATTATATCAAAATACTCAGAAAAGGGAATACAATTCATCCTCATTAACCGCTTTTCGATCCGAGCACATCAAAAAATTGACTTTATTGTCTTATTGACTAGATACATTTGGTGAGCTTGAAAGTGGATTTTTTCAGGTCTTCAGATACTCGTCATATTATATCAAAATACTCAGAAAAGGGAATACAATTCATCCTCATTAACCGCTTTTCGATCCGAGCACATCAAAAAATTGACTTTATTGTCTTATTGACTAGATACATTTGGTGAGCTTGAAAGTGGATTTTTTCAGGTCTTCAGATACTCGTCATATTATATCAAAATACTCAGAAAAGGGAATACAATTCATCCTCATTAACCGCTTTTCGATCCGAGCACATCAAAAAATTGACTTTATTGTCTTATTGACTAGATACATTTGGTGAGCTTGAAAGTGGATTTTTTCAGGTCTTCAGATACTCGTCATATTATATCAAAATACTCAGAAAAGGGAATACAATTCATCCTCATTAACCGCTTTTCGATCCGAGCACATCAAAAAATTGACTTTATTGTCTTATTGACTAGATACATTTGGTGAGCTTGAAAGTGGATTTTTTCAGGTCTTCAGATACTCGTCATATTATATCAAAATACTCAGAAAAGGGAATACAATTCATCCTCATTAACCGCTTTTCGATCCGAGCACATCAAAAAATTGACTTTATTGTCTTATTGACTAGATACATTTGGTGAGCTTGAAAGTGGATTTTTTCAGGTCTTCAGATACTCGTCATATTATATCAAAATACTCAGAAAAGGGAATACAATTCATCCTCATTAACCGCTTTTCGATCCGAGCACATCAAAAAATTGACTTTATTGTCTTATTGACTAGATACATTTGGTGAGCTTGAAAGTGGATTTTTTCAGGTCTTCAGATACTCGTCATATTATATCAAAATACTCAGAAAAGGGAATACAATTCATCCTCATTAACCGCTTTTCGATCCGAGCACATCAAAAAATTGACTTTAAAGACCCTTTCTAGGCCAATCTAGATACATTTGGTGAGCTTGAAAGTGGATTTTTTCAGGTCTTCAGATACTCGTCATATTATATCAAAATACTCAGAAAAGGGAATACAATTCATCCTCATTAACCGCTTTTCGATCCGAGCACATCAAAAATTTGACTTTATTGTCTTATTGACTAGATACATTTGGTGAGCTTGAAAGTGGATTTTTTCAGGTCTTCAGATACTCGTCATATTATATCAAAATACTCAGAAAAGGGAATACAATTCATCCTCATTAACCGCTTTTCGATCCGAGCACATCAAAAAATTGACTTTATTGTCTTATTGACTAGATACATTTGGTGAGCTTGAAAGTGGATTTTTTCAGGTCTTCAGATACTCGTCATATTATATCAAAATACTCAGAAAAGGGAATACAATTCATCCTCATTAACCGCTTTTCGATCCGAGCACATCAAAAAATTGACTTTATTGTCTTATTGACTAGATACATTTGGTGAGCTTGAAAGTGGATTTTTTCAGGTCTTCAGATACTCGTCATATTATATCAAAATACTCAGAAAAGGGAATACAATTCATCCTCATTAACCGCTTTTCGATCCGAGCACATCAAAAAATTGACTTTATTGTCTTATTGACTAGATACATTTGGTGAGCTTGAAAGTGGATTTTTTCAGGTCTTCAGATACTCGTCATATTATATCAAAATACTCAGAAAAGGGAATACAATTCATCCTCATTAACCGCTTTTCGATCCGAGCACATCAAAAAATTGACTTTATTGTCTTATTGACTAGATACATTTGGTGAGCTTGAAAGTGGATTTTTTCAGGTCTTCAGATACTCGTCATATTATATCAAAATACTCAGAAAAGGGAATACAATTCATCCTCATTAACCGCTTTTCGATCCGAGCACATCAAAAAATTGACTTTATTGTCTTATTGACTAGATACATTTGGTGAGCTTGAAAGTGGATTTTTTCAGCTTCAGATACTCGTCATATTATATCAAAATACTCAGAAAAGGGAATACAATTCATCCTCATTAACCGCTTTTCGATCCGAGCACATCAAAAAATTGACTTTATTGTCTTATTGACTAGATACATTTGGTGAGCTTGAAAGTGGATTTTTTCAGGTCTTCAGATACTCGTCATATTATATCAAAATACTCAGAAAAGGGAATACAATTCATCCTCATTAACCGCTTTTCGATCCGAGCACATCAAAAAATTGACTTTAAAGACCCTTTCTAGGCCAATCTAGATACATTTGGTGAGCTTGAAAGTGGATTTTTTCAGGTCTTCAGATACTCGTCATATTATATCAAAATACTCAGAAAAGGGAATACAATTCATCCTCATTAACCGCTTTTCGATCCGAGCACATCAAAAAATTGACTTTAAAGACCCTTTCTAGGCCAATCTAGATACATTTGGTGAGCTTGAAAGTGGATTTTTTTCAGGTCTTCAGATACTCGTCATATTATATCAAAATACTCAGAAAAGGGAATACAATTCATCCTCATTAACCGCTTTTCGATCCGAGCACATCAAAAAATTGACTTTAAAGACCCTTTCTAGGCCAATCTAGATACATTTGGTGAGCTTGAAAGTGGATTTTTTCAGGTCTTCAGATACTCGTCATATTATATCAAAATACTCAGAAAAGGGAATACAATTCATCCTCATTAACCGCTTTTCGATCCGAGCACATCAAAAAAATTGACTTTATTGTCTTATTGACTAGATACATTTTGGTGAGCTTGAAAGTGGATTTTTTTCAGGTCTTCAGATACTCGTCATATTATATCAAAATACTCAGAAAAGGGAATACAATTCATCCTCATTAACCGCTTTTCGATCCGAGCACATCAAAAAATTGACTTTAAAGACCCTTTCTAGGCCAATCTAGATACATTTGGTGAGCTTGAAAGTGGATTTTTTCAGGTCTTCAGATACTCGTCATATTATATCAAAATACTCAGAAAAGGGAATACAATTCATCCTCATTAACCGCTTTTCGATCCGAGCACATCAAAAAATTGACTTTAAAGACCCTTTCTAGGCCAATCTAGATACATTTGGTGAGCTTGAAAGTGGATTTTTTCAGGTCTTCAGATACTCGTCATATTATATCAAAATACTCAGAAAAGGGAATACAATTCATCCTCATTAACCGCTTTTCGATCCGAGCACATCAAAAAATTGACTTTAAAGACCCTTTCTAGGCCAATCTAGATACATTTGGTGAGCTTGAAAGTGGATTTTTTCAGGTCTTCAGATACTCGTCATATTATATCAAAATACTCAGAAAAGGGAATACAATTCATCCTCATTAACCGCTTTTCGATCCGAGCACATCAAAAAATTGACTTTATAGACCCTTTCTAGGCCAATCTAGATACATTTGGTGAGCTTGAAAGTGGATTTTTTCAGGTCTTCAGATACTCGTCATATTATATCAAAATACTCAGAAAAGGGAATACAATTCATCCTCATTAACCGCTTTTCGATCCGAGCACATCAAAAAATTGACTTTATTGTCCTTATTGACTAGATACATTTGGTGAGCTTGAAAGTGGATTTTTTCAGGTCTTCAGATACTCGTCATATTATATCAAAATACTCAGAAAAGGGAATACAATTCATCCTCATTAACCGCTTTTCGATCCGAGCACATCAAAAAATTGACTTTATTGTCTTATTGACTAGATACATTTGGTGAGCTTGAAAGTGGATTTTTTCAGGTCTTCAGATACTCGTCATATTATATCAAAATACTCAGAAAAGGGAATACAATTCATCCTCATTAACCGCTTTTCGATCCGAGCACATCAAAAAATTGACTTTATTGTCTTATTGACTAGATACATTTGGTGAGCTTGAAAGTGGATTTTTTTCAGGTCTTCAGATACTCGTCATATTATATCAAAATACTCAGAAAAGGGAATACAATTCATCCTCATTAACCGCTTTTCGATCCGAGCACATCAAAAAATTGACTTTATTGTCTTATTGACTAGATACATTTGGTGAGCTTGAAAGTGGATTTTTTCAGGTCTTCAGATACTCGTCATATTATATCAAAAATACTCAGAAAAGGGAATACAATTCATCCTCATTAACCGCTTTTCGATCCGAGCACATCAAAAAATTGACTTTATTGTCTTATTGACTAGATACATTTGGTGAGCTTGAAAGTGGATTTTTTCAGGTCTTCAGATACTCGTCATATTATATCAAAATACTCAGAAAAGGGAATACAATTCATCCTCATTAACCGCTTTTCGATCCGAGCACATCAAAAAATTGACTTTATTGTCTTATTGACTAGATACATTTGGTGAGCTTGAAAGTGGATTTTTTCAGGTCTTCAGATACTCGTCATATTATATCAAAATACTCAGAAAAGGGAATACAATTCATCCTCATTAACCGCTTTTCGATCCGAGCACATCAAAAAATTGACTTTATTGTCTTATTGACTAGATACATTTGGTGAGCTTGAAAGTGGATTTTTTCAGGTCTTCAGATACTCGTCATATTATATCAAAATACTCAGAAAAGGGAATACAATTCATCCTCATTAACCGCTTTTCGATCCGAGCACATCAAAAAATTGACTTTATTGTCTTATTGACTAGATACATTTGGTGAGCTTGAAAGTGGATTTTTTCAGGTCTTCAGATACTCGTCATATTATATCAAAATACTCAGAAAAGGGAATACAATTCATCCTCATTAACCGCTTTTCGATCCGAGCACATCAAAAAATTGACTTTATTGTCTTATTGACTAGATACATTTGGTGAGCTTGAAAGTGGATTTTTTTCAGGTCTTCAGATACTCGTCATATTATATCAAAATACTCAGAAAAGGGAATACAATTCATCCTCATTAACCGCTTTTCGATCCGAGCACATCAAAAAATTGACTTTATTGTCTTATTGACTAGATACATTTGGTGAGCTTGAAAGTGGATTTTTTTCAGGTCTTCAGATACTCGTCATATTATATCAAAATACTCAGAAAAGGGAATACAATTCATCCTCATTAACCGCTTTTCGATCCGAGCACATCAAAAAATTGACTTTAAAGACCCTTTCTAGGCCAATCTAGATACATTTGGTGAGCTTGAAAGTGGATTTTTTCAGGTCTTCAGATACTCGTCATATATATCAAAATACTCAGAAAAGGGAATACAATTCATCCTCATTAACCGCTTTCGATCCGAGGCACATCAAAAAATTGACTTTATTGTCTTATTGACTAGATACATTTGGTGAGCTGAAAGTGGATTTTTTTCAGGTCTTCAGATACTCGTCATATTATATCAAAATACTCAGAAAAGGGAATACAATTCATCCTCATTAACCGCTTTTCGATCCGAGCACATCAAAAAATTGACTTTATTGTCTTATTGACTAGATACATTTGGTGAGCTTGAAAGTGGATTTTTTCAGGTCTTCAGATACTCGTCATATTATATCAAAATACTCAGAAAAGGGAATACAATTCATCCTCATTAACCGCTTTTCGATCCGAGCACATCAAAAAATTGACTTTAAAGACCCTTTCCTAGGCCAATCTAGATACATTTGGTGAGCTTGAAAGTGGATTTTTTCAGGTCTTCAGATACTCGTCATATTATATCAAAATACTCAGAAAAGGGAATACAATTCATCCTCATTAACCGCTTTTTCGATCCGAGCACATCAAAAAATTGACTTTAAAGACCCTTTCTAGGCCAATCTAGATACATTTGGTGAGCTTGAAAGTGGATTTTTTCAGGTCTTCAGATACTCGTCATATTATATCAAAATACTCAGAAAAGGGAATACAATTCATCCTCATTAACCGCTTTTCGATCCGAGCACATCAAAAAATTGACTTTAAAGACCCTTTCTAGGCCAATCTAGATACATTTGGTGAGCTTGAAAGTGGATTTTTTCAGGTCTTCAGATACTCGTCATATTATATCAAAATACTCAGAAAAGGGAATACAATTCATCCTCATTAACCGCTTTTCGATCCGAGCACATCAAAAAATTGACTTTATTGTCTTATTGACTAGATACATTTGGTGAGCTTGAAAGTGGATTTTTTCAGGTCTTCAGATACTCGTCATATTATATCAAAATACTCAGAAAAGGGAATACAATTCATCCTCATTAACCGCTTTTCGATCCGAGCACATCAAAAAATTGACTTTATTGTCTTATTGACTAGATACATTTGGTGAGCTTGAAAGTGGATTTTTTCAGGTCTTCAGATACTCGTCATATTATATCAAAATACTCAGAAAAGGGAATACAATTCATCCTCATTAACCGCTTTTTCGATCCGAGCACATCAAAAAATTGACTTTAAAGACCCCTTTCTAGGCCAATCTAGATACATTTGGTGAGCTTGAAAGTGGATTTTTTCAGGTCTTCAGATACTCGTCATATTATATCAAAATACTCAGAAAAGGGAATACAATTCATCCTCATTAACCGCTTTTTCGATCCGAGCACATCAAAAAATTGACTTTAAAGACCCTTTCTAGGCCAATCTAGATACATTTGGTGAGCTTGAAAGTGGATTTTTTCAGGTCTTCAGATACTCGTCATATATATCAAAATACTCAGAAAAGGGAATACAATTCATCCTCATTAACCGCTTTTCGATCCGAGCACATCAAAAAATTGACTTTATTGTCTTATTGGACTAGATACATTTGGTGAGCTTGAAAGTGGATTTTTTCAGGTCTTCAGATACTCGTCATATTATATCAAAATACTCAGAAAAGGGAATACAATTCATCCTCATTAACCGCTTTTCGATCCGAGCACATCAAAAAATTGACTTTATTGTCTTATTGACTAGATACATTTGGTGAGCTTGAAAGTGGATTTTTTCAGGTCTTCAGATACTCGTCATATTATATCAAAATACTCAGAAAAGGGAATACAATTCATCCTCATTAACCGCTTTTCGATCCGAGCACATCAAAAAATTGACTTTAAAGACCCTTTCTAGGCCAATCTAGATACATTTGGTGAGCTTGAAAGTGGATTTTTTCAGGTCTTCAGATACTCGTCATTATTATATCAAAATACTCAGAAAAGGGAATACAATTCATCCTCATTAACCGCTTTTCGATCCGAGCACAATCAAAAAATTGTCTTTAAAGACCCTTTCTAGGCCAATCTAGATACATTTGGTGAGCTTGAAAGTGGATTTTTTCAGGTCTTCAGATACTCGTCATATTATATCAAAATACTCAGAAAAGGGAATACAATTCATCCTCATTAACCGCTTTTTCGATCCGAGCACATCAAAAAATTGACTTTATTGTCTTATTGACTAGATACATTTGGTGAGCTTGAAAGTGGATTTTTTCAGGTCTTCAGATACTCGTCATATTATATCAAAATACTCAGAAAAGGGAATACAATTCATCCTCATTAACCGCTTTTCGATCCGAGCACATCAAAAAATTGACTTTAAAGGACCCTTTCTAGGCCAATCTAGATACATTTGGTGAGCTTGAAAGTGGATTTTTTCAGGTCTTCAGATACTCGTCATATATATCAAAATACTCAGAAAAGGGAATACAATTCATCCTCATTAACCGCTTTTCGATCCGAGCACATCAAAAAATTGACTTTAAAGACCCTTTCTAGGCCAATCTAGATAACATTTGGTGAGCTTGAAAGTGGATTTTTTCAGGTCTTCAGATACTCGTCATATTATATCAAAATACTCAGAAAAGGGAATACAATTCATCCTCATTAACCGCTTTTCGATCCGAGCACATCAAAAAATTGACTTTATTGTCTTATTGACTAGATACATTTGGTGAGCTTGAAAGTGGATTTTTTCAGGTCTTCAGATACTCGTCATATTATATCAAAATACTCAGAAAGGGAATACAATTCATCCTCATTAACCGCTTTTCGATCCGAGCACATCAAAAAATTGACTTTATTGTCTTATTGACTAGATACATTTGGTGAGCTTGAAAGTGGATTTTTTCAGGTCTTCAGATACTCGTCATATTATATCAAAATACTCAGAAAAGGGAATACAATTCATCCTCATTAACCGCTTTTCGATCCGAGCACATCAAAAAATTGACTTTATTGTCTTATTGACTAGATACATTTGGTGAGCTTGAAAGTGGATTTTTTCAGGTCTTCAGATACTCGTCATATTATATCAAAATACTCAGAAAAGGGAATACAATTCATCCTCATTAACCGCTTTTCGATCCGAGCACATCAAAAAATTGACTTTATTGTCTTATTGACTAGATACATTTGGTGAGCTTGAAAGTGGATTTTTTCAGGTCTTCAGATACTCGTCATATTATATCAAAATACTCAGAAAAGGGAATACAATTCATCCTCATTAACCGCTTTTCGATCCGAGCACATCAAAAAAATTGACTTTAAAGACCCTTTCTAGGCAAATCTAGATACATTTGGTGAGCTTGAAAGTGGATTTTTTCAGGTCTTCAGATACTCGTCATATTATATCAAAATACTCAGAAAAGGGAATACAATTCATCCTCATTAACCGCTTTTCGATCCGAGCACATCAAAAAATTGACTTTAAAGACCCTTTCTAGGCCAATCTAGATACATTTGGTGAGCTTGAAAGTGGATTTTTTCAGGTCTTCAGATACTCGTCATATTATATCAAAATACTCAGAAAAGGGAATACAATTCATCCTCATTAACCGCTTTTCGATCCGAGCACATCAAAAAATTGACTTTAAAGACCCTTTCTAGGCCAATCTAGATACATTTGGTGAGCTTGAAAGTGGATTTTTTCAGGTCTTCAGATACTCGTCATATTATATCAAAATACTCAGAAAAGGGAATACAATTCATCCTCATTAACCGCTTTTCGATCCGAGCACATCAAAAAATTGACTTTATTGTCTTATTGACTAGATACATTTGGTGAGCTTGAAAGTGGATTTTTTCAGGTCTTCAGATACTCGTCATATTATATCAAAATACTCAGAAAAGGGAATACAATTCATCCTCATTAACCGCTTTTCGATCCGAGCACATCAAAAAATTGACTTTATTGTCTTATTGACTAGATACATTTGGTGAGCTTGAAAGTGGATTTTTTCAGGTCTTCAGATACTCGTCATATTATATCAAAATACTCAGAAAAGGGAATACAATTCATCCTCATTAACCGCTTTTCGATCCGAGCACATCAAAAAATTGACTTTAAAGACCCTTTCTAGGCCAATCTAGATACATTTGGTGAGCTTGAAAGTGGATTTTTTCAGGTCTTCAGATACTCGTCATATTATATCAAAATACTCAGAAAAGGGAATACAATTCATCCTCATTAACCGCTTTTCGATCCGAGCACATCAAAAAATTGACTTTAAAGACCCTTTCTAGGCCAATCTAGATACATTTGGTGAGCTTGAAAGTGGATTTTTTCAGGTCTTCAGATACTCGTCATATTATATCAAAATACTCAGAAAAGGGAATACAATTCATCCTCATTAACCGCTTTTCGATCCGAGCACATCAAAAAATTGACTTTAAAGACCCTTTCTAGGCCAATCTAGATACATTTGGTGAGCTTGAAAGTGGATTTTTTCAGGTCTTCAGATACTCGTCATATTATATCAAAATACTCAGAAAAGGGAATACAATTCATCCTCATTAACCGCTTTTCGATCCGAGCACATCAAAAAATTGACTTTATTGTCTTATTGACTAGATACATTTGGTGAGCTTGAAAGTGGATTTTTTCAGGTCTTCAGATACTCGTCATATTATATCAAAATACTCAGAAAAGGGAATACAATTCATCCTCATTAACCGCTTTTCGATCCGAGCACATCAAAAAATTGACTTTAAAGACCCTTTCTAGGCCAATCTAGATACATTTGGTGAGCTTGAAAGTGGATTTTTTCAGGTCTTCAGATACTCGTCATATTATATCAAAATACTCAGAAAAGGGAATACAATTCATCCTCATTAACCGCTTTTCGATCCGAGCACATCAAAAAATTGACTTTAAAGACCCTTTCTAGGCCAATCTAGATACATTTGGTGAGCTTGAAAGTGGATTTTTTCAGGTCTTCAGATACTCGTCATATTATATCAAAATACTCAGAAAAGGGAATACAATTCATCCTCATTAACCGGTTTTCGATCCGAGCACATCAAAAAATTGACTTTATTGTCTTATTGACTAGATACATTTGGTGAGCTTGAAAGTGGATTTTTTCAGGTCTTCAGATACTCGTCATATTATATCAAAATACTCAGAAAAGGGAATACAATTCATCCTCATTAACCGCTTTTCGATCCGAGCACATCAAAAAATTGACTTTAAAGACCCTTTCTAGGCCAATCTAGATACATTTGGTGAGCTTGAAAGTGGATTTTTTCAGGTCTTCAGATACTCGTCATATTATATCAAAATACTCAGAAAAGGGAATACAATTCATCCTCATTAACCGCTTTTCGATCCGAGCACATCAAAAAATTGACTTTATTGTCTTATTGACTAGATACATTTGGTGAGCTTGAAAGTGGATTTTTTCAGGTCTTCAGATACTCGTCATATTATATCAAAATACTCAGAAAAGGGAATACAATTCATCCTCATTAACCGCTTTTCGATCCGAGCACATCAAAAAATTGACTTTAAAGACCCTTTCTAGGCCAATCTAGATACATTTGGTGAGCTTGAAAGTGGATTTTTTCAGGTCTTCAGATACTCGTCATATTATATCAAAATACTCAGAAAAGGGAATACAATTCATCCTCATTAACCGCTTTTCGATCCGAGCACATCAAAAAATTGACTTTAAAGACCCTTTCTAGGCCAATCTAGATACATTTGGTGAGCTTGAAAGTGGATTTTTTCAGGTCTTCAGATACTCGTCATATTATATCAAAATACTCAGAAAAGGGAATACAATTCATCCTCATTAACCGGTTTTCGATCCGAGCACATCAAAAAATTGACTTTAAAGACCCTTTCTAGGCCAATCTAGATACATTTGGTGAGCTTGAAAGTGGATTTTTTCAGGTCTTCAGATACTCGTCATATTATATCAAAATACTCAGAAAAGGGAATACAATTCATCCTCATTAACCGCTTTTCGATCCGAGCACATCAAAAAATTGACTTTAAAGACCCTTTCTAGGCCAATCTAGATACATTTGGTGAGCTTGAAAGTGGATTTTTTCAGGTCTTCAGATACTCGTCATATTATATCAAAATACTCAGAAAAGGGAATACAATTCATCCTCATTAACCGCTTTTCGATCCGAGCACATCAAAAAATTGACTTTATTGTCTTATTGACTAGATACATTTGGTGAGCTTGAAAGTGGATTTTTTCAGGTCTTCAGATACTCGTCATATTATATCAAAATACTCAGAAAAGGGAATACAATTCATCCTCATTAACCGCTTTTCGATCCGAGCACATCAAAAAATTGACTTTATTGTCTTATTGACTAGATACATTTGGTGAGCTTGAAAGTGGATTTTTTCAGGTCTTCAGATACTCGTCATATTATATCAAAATACTCAGAAAAGGGAATACAATTCATCCTCATTAACCGCTTTTCGATCCGAGCACATCAAAAAATTGACTTTATTGTCTTATTGACTAGATACATTTGGTGAGCTTGAAAGTGGATTTTTTCAGGTCTTCAGATACTCGTCATATTATATCAAAATACTCAGAAAAGGGAATACAATTCATCCTCATTAACCGCTTTTCGATCCGAGCACATCAAAAAATTGACTTTAAAGACCCTTTCTAGGCCAATCTAGATACATTTGGTGAGCTTGAAAGTGGATTTTTTCAGGTCTTCAGATACTCGTCATATTATATCAAAATACTCAGAAAAGGGAATACAATTCATCCTCATTAACCGCTTTTCGATCCGAGCACATCAAAAAATTGACTTTATTGTCTTATTGACTAGATACATTTGGTGAGCTTGAAAGTGGATTTTTTCAGGTCTTCAGATACTCGTCATATTATATCAAAATACTCAGAAAAGGGAATACAATTCATCCTCATTAACCGCTTTTCGATCCGAGCACATCAAAAAATTGACTTTATTGTCTTATTGACTAGATACATTTGGTGAGCTTGAAAGTGGATTTTTTCAGGTCTTCAGATACTCGTCATATTATATCAAAATACTCAGAAAAGGGAATACAATTCATCCTCATTAACCGCTTTTCGATCCGAGCACATCAAAAAATTGACTTTAAAGACCCTTTCTAGGCCAATCTAGATACATTTGGTGAGCTTGAAAGTGGATTTTTTCAGGTCTTCAGATACTCGTCATATTATATCAAAATACTCAGAAAAGGGAATACAATTCATCCTCATTAACCGCTTTTCGATCCGAGCACATCAAAAAATTGACTTTATTGTCTTATTGACTAGATACATTTGGTGAGCTTGAAAGTGGATTTTTTCAGGTCTTCAGATACTCGTCATATTATATCAAAATACTCAGAAAAGGGAATACAATTCATCCTCATTAACCGCTTTTCGATCCGAGCACATCAAAAAATTGACTTTAAAGACCCTTTCTAGGCCAATCTAGATACATTTGGTGAGCTTGAAAGTGGATTTTTTCAGGTCTTCAGATACTCGTCATATTATATCAAAATACTCAGAAAAGGGAATACAATTCATCCTCATTAACCGGTTTTCGATCCGAGCACATCAAAAAATTGACTTTATTGTCTTATTGACTAGATACATTTGGTGAGCTTGAAAGTGGATTTTTTCAGGTCTTCAGATACTCGTCATATTATATCAAAATACTCAGAAAAGGGAATACAATTCATCCTCATTAACCGCTTTTCGATCCGAGCACATCAAAAAATTGACTTTATTGTCTTATTGACTAGATACATTTGGTGAGCTTGAAAGTGGATTTTTTCAGGTCTTCAGATACTCGTCATATTATATCAAAATACTCAGAAAAGGGAATACAATTCATCCTCATTAACCGCTTTTCGATCCGAGCACATCAAAAAATTGACTTTATTGTCTTATTGACTAGATACATTTGGTGAGCTTGAAAGTGGATTTTTTCAGGTCTTCAGATACTCGTCATATTATATCAAAATACTCAGAAAAGGGAATACAATTCATCCTCATTAACCGCTTTTCGATCCGAGCACATCAAAAAATTGACTTTATTGTCTTATTGACTAGATACATTTGGTGAGCTTGAAAGTGGATTTTTTCAGGTCTTCAGATACTCGTCATATTATATCAAAATACTCAGAAAAGGGAATACAATTCATCCTCATTAACCGCTTTTCGATCCGAGCACATCAAAAAATTGACTTTATTGTCTTATTGACTAGATACATTTGGTGAGCTTGAAAGTGGATTTTTTCAGGTCTTCAGATACTCGTCATATTATATCAAAATACTCAGAAAAGGGAATACAATTCATCCTCATTAACCGCTTTTCGATCCGAGCACATCAAAAAATTGACTTTAAAGACCCTTTCTAGGCCAATCTAGATACATTTGGTGAGCTTGAAAGTGGATTTTTTCAGGTCTTCAGATACTCGTCATATTATATCAAAATACTCAGAAAAGGGAATACAATTCATCCTCATTAACCGCTTTTCGATCCGAGCACATCAAAAAATTGACTTTATTGTCTTATTGACTAGATACATTTGGTGAGCTTGAAAGTGGATTTTTTCAGGTCTTCAGATACTCGTCATATTATATCAAAATACTCAGAAAAGGGAATACAATTCATCCTCATTAACCGCTTTTCGATCCGAGCACATCAAAAAATTGACTTTAAAGACCCTTTCTAGGCCAATCTAGATACATTTGGTGAGCTTGAAAGTGGATTTTTTCAGGTCTTCAGATACTCGTCATATTATATCAAAATACTCAGAAAAGGGAATACAATTCATCCTCATTAACCGCTTTTCGATCCGAGCACATCAAAAAATTGACTTTATTGTCTTATTGACTAGATACATTTGGTGAGCTTGAAAGTGGATTTTTTCAGGTCTTCAGATACTCGTCATATTATATCAAAATACTCAGAAAAGGGAATACAATTCATCCTCATTAACCGCTTTTCGATCCGAGCACATCAAAAAATTGACTTTAAAGACCCTTTCTAGGCCAATCTAGATACATTTGGTGAGCTTGAAAGTGGATTTTTTCAGGTCTTCAGATACTCGTCATATTATATCAAAATACTCAGAAAAGGGAATACAATTCATCCTCATTAACCGGTTTTCGATCCGAGCACATCAAAAAATTGACTTTATTGTCTTATTGACTAGATACATTTGGTGAGCTTGAAAGTGGATTTTTTCAGGTCTTCAGATACTCGTCATATTATATCAAAATACTCAGAAAAGGGAATACAATTCATCCTCATTAACCGCTTTTCGATCCGAGCACATCAAAAAATTGACTTTAAAGACCCTTTCTAGGCCAATCTAGATACATTTGGTGAGCTTGAAAGTGGATTTTTTCAGGTCTTCAGATACTCGTCATATTATATCAAAATACTCAGAAAAGGGAATACAATTCATCCTCATTAACCGCTTTTCGATCCGAGCACATCAAAAAATTGACTTTAAAGACCCTTTCTAGGCCAATCTAGATACATTTGGTGAGCTTGAAAGTGGATTTTTTCAGGTCTTCAGATACTCGTCATATTATATCAAAATACTCAGAAAAGGGAATACAATTCATCCTCATTAACCGCTTTTCGATCCGAGCACATCAAAAAATTGACTTTAAAGACCCTTTCTAGGCCAATCTAGATACATTTGGTGAGCTTGAAAGTGGATTTTTTCAGGTCTTCAGATACTCGTCATATTATATCAAAATACTCAGAAAAGGGAATACAATTCATCCTCATTAACCGCTTTTCGATCCGAGCACATCAAAAAATTGACTTTATTGTCTTATTGACTAGATACATTTGGTGAGCTTGAAAGTGGATTTTTTCAGGTCTTCAGATACTCGTCATATTATATCAAAATACTCAGAAAAGGGAATACAATTCATCCTCATTAACCGCTTTTCGATCCGAGCACATCAAAAAATTGACTTTAAAGACCCTTTCTAGGCCAATCTAGATACATTTGGTGAGCTTGAAAGTGGATTTTTTCAGGTCTTCAGATACTCGTCATATTATATCAAAATACTCAGAAAAGGGAATACAATTCATCCTCATTAACCGGTTTTCGATCCGAGCACATCAAAAAATTGACTTTAAAGACCCTTTCTAGGCCAATCTAGATACATTTGGTGAGCTTGAAAGTGGATTTTTTCAGGTCTTCAGATACTCGTCATATTATATCAAAATACTCAGAAAAGGGAATACAATTCATCCTCATTAACCGCTTTTCGATCCGAGCACATCAAAAAATTGACTTTATTGTCTTATTGACTAGATACATTTGGTGAGCTTGAAAGTGGATTTTTTCAGGTCTTCAGATACTCGTCATATTATATCAAAATACTCAGAAAAGGGAATACAATTCATCCTCATTAACCGCTTTTCGATCCGAGCACATCAAAAAATTGACTTTATTGTCTTATTGACTAGATACATTTGGTGAGCTTGAAAGTGGATTTTTTCAGGTCTTCAGATACTCGTCATATTATATCAAAATACTCAGAAAAGGGAATACAATTCATCCTCATTAACCGGTTTTCGATCCGAGCACATCAAAAAATTGACTTTAAAGACCCTTTCTAGGCCAATCTAGATACATTTGGTGAGCTTGAAAGTGGATTTTTTCAGGTCTTCAGATACTCGTCATATTATATCAAAATACTCAGAAAAGGGAATACAATTCATCCTCATTAACCGCTTTTCGATCCGAGCACATCAAAAAATTGACTTTATTGTCTTATTGACTAGATACATTTGGTGAGCTTGAAAGTGGATTTTTTCAGGTCTTCAGATACTCGTCATATTATATCAAAATACTCAGAAAAGGGAATACAATTCATCCTCATTAACCGCTTTTCGATCCGAGCACATCAAAAAATTGACTTTAAAGACCCTTTCTAGGCCAATCTAGATACATTTGGTGAGCTTGAAAGTGGATTTTTTCAGGTCTTCAGATACTCGTCATATTATATCAAAATACTCAGAAAAGGGAATACAATTCATCCTCATTAACCGCTTTTCGATCCGAGCACATCAAAAAATTGACTTTAAAGACCCTTTCTAGGCCAATCTAGATACATTTGGTGAGCTTGAAAGTGGATTTTTTCAGGTCTTCAGATACTCGTCATATTATATCAAAATACTCAGAAAAGGGAATACAATTCATCCTCATTAACCGCTTTTCGATCCGAGCACATCAAAAAATTGACTTTATTGTCTTATTGACTAGATACATTTGGTGAGCTTGAAAGTGGATTTTTTCAGGTCTTCAGATACTCGTCATATTATATCAAAATACTCAGAAAAGGGAATACAATTCATCCTCATTAACCGGTTTTCGATCCGAGCACATCAAAAAATTGACTTTAAAGACCCTTTCTAGGCCAATCTAGATACATTTGGTGAGCTTGAAAGTGGATTTTTTCAGGTCTTCAGATACTCGTCATATTATATCAAAATACTCAGAAAAGGGAATACAATTCATCCTCATTAACCGGTTTTCGATCCGAGCACATCAAAAAATTGACTTTAAAGACCCTTTCTAGGCCAATCTAGATACATTTGGTGAGCTTGAAAGTGGATTTTTTCAGGTCTTCAGATACTCGTCATATTATATCAAAATACTCAGAAAAGGGAATACAATTCATCCTCATTAACCGCTTTTCGATCCGAGCACATCAAAAAATTGACTTTAAAGACCCTTTCTAGGCCAATCTAGATACATTTGGTGAGCTTGAAAGTGGATTTTTTCAGGTCTTCAGATACTCGTCATATTATATCAAAATACTCAGAAAAGGGAATACAATTCATCCTCATTAACCGCTTTTCGATCCGAGCACATCAAAAAATTGACTTTATTGTCTTATTGACTAGATACATTTGGTGAGCTTGAAAGTGGATTTTTTCAGGTCTTCAGATACTCCTCATATTATATCAAAATACTCAGAAAAGGGAATACAATTCATCCTCATTAACCGGTTTTCGATCCGAGCACATCAAAAAATTGACTTTAAAGACCCTTTCTAGGCCAATCTAGATACATTTGGTGAGCTTGAAAGTGGATTTTTTCAGGTCTTCAGATACTCGTCATATTATATCAAAATACTCAGAAAAGGGAATACAATTCATCCTCATTAACCGGTTTTCGATCCGAGCACATCAAAAAATTGACTTTAAAGACCCTTTCTAGGCCAATCTAGATACATTTGGTGAGCTTGAAAGTGGATTTTTTCAGGTCTTCAGATACTCGTCATATTATATCAAAATACTCAGAAAAGGGAATACAATTCATCCTCATTAACCGCTTTTCGATCCGAGCACATCAAAAAATTGACTTTATTGTCTTATTGACTAGATACATTTGGTGAGCTTGAAAGTGGATTTTTTCAGGTCTTCAGATACTCGTCATATTATATCAAAATACTCAGAAAAGGGAATACAATTCATCCTCATTAACCGGTTTTCGATCCGAGCACATCAAAAAATTGACTTTAAAGACCCTTTCTAGGCCAATCTAGATACATTTGGTGAGCTTGAAAGTGGATTTTTTCAGGTCTTCAGATACTCGTCATATTATATCAAAATACTCAGAAAAGGGAATACAATTCATCCTCATTAACCGCTTTTCGATCCGAGCACATCAAAAAATTGACTTTATTGTCTTATTGACTAGATACATTTGGTGAGCTTGAAAGTGGATTTTTTCAGGTCTTCAGATACTCGTCATATTATATCAAAATACTCAGAAAAGGGAATACAATTCATCCTCATTAACCGCTTTTCGATCCGAGCACATCAAAAAATTGACTTTATTGTCTTATTGACTAGATACATTTGGTGAGCTTGAAAGTGGATTTTTTCAGGTCTTCAGATACTCGTCATATTATATCAAAATACTCAGAAAAGGGAATACAATTCATCCTCATTAACCGCTTTTCGATCCGAGCACATCAAAAAATTGACTTTATTGTCTTATTGACTAGATACATTTGGTGAGCTTGAAAGTGGATTTTTTCAGGTCTTCAGATACTCGTCATATTATATCAAAATACTCAGAAAAGGGAATACAATTCATCCTCATTAACCGCTTTTCGATCCGAGCACATCAAAAAATTGACTTTAAAGACCCTTTCTAGGCCAATCTAGATACATTTGGTGAGCTTGAAAGTGGATTTTTTCAGGTCTTCAGATACTCGTCATATTATATCAAAATACTCAGAAAAGGGAATACAATTCATCCTCATTAACCGCTTTTCGATCCGAGCACATCAAAAAATTGACTTTATTGTCTTATTGACTAGATACATTTGGTGAGCTTGAAAGTGGATTTTTTCAGGTCTTCAGATACTCGTCATATTATATCAAAATACTCAGAAAAGGGAATACAATTCATCCTCATTAACCGCTTTTCGATCCGAGCACATCAAAAAATTGACTTTAAAGACCCTTTCTAGGCCAATCTAGATACATTTGGTGAGCTTGAAAGTGGATTTTTTCAGGTCTTCAGATACTCGTCATATTATATCAAAATACTCAGAAAAGGGAATACAATTCATCCTCATTAACCGCTTTTCGATCCGAGCACATCAAAAAATTGACTTTATTGTCTTATTGACTAGATACATTTGGTGAGCTTGAAAGTGGATTTTTTCAGGTCTTCAGATACTCGTCATATTATATCAAAATACTCAGAAAAGGGAATACAATTCATCCTCATTAACCGCTTTTCGATCCGAGCACATCAAAAAATTGACTTTATTGTCTTATTGACTAGATACATTTGGTGAGCTTGAAAGTGGATTTTTTCAGGTCTTCAGATACTCGTCATATTATATCAAAATACTCAGAAAAGGGAATACAATTCATCCTCATTAACCGCTTTTCGATCCGAGCACATCAAAAAATTGACTTTATTGTCTTATTGACTAGATACATTTGGTGAGCTTGAAAGTGGATTTTTTCAGGTCTTCAGATACTCGTCATATTATATCAAAATACTCAGAAAAGGGAATACAATTCATCCTCATTAACCGCTTTTCGATCCGAGCACATCAAAAAATTGACTTTAAAGACCCTTTCTAGGCCAATCTAGATACATTTGGTGAGCTTGAAAGTGGATTTTTTCAGGTCTTCAGATACTCGTCATATTATATCAAAATACTCAGAAAAGGGAATACAATTCATCCTCATTAACCGCTTTTCGATCCGAGCACATCAAAAAATTGACTTTAAAGACCCTTTCTAGGCCAATCTAGATACATTTGGTGAGCTTGAAAGTGGATTTTTTCAGGTCTTCAGATACTCGTCATATTATATCAAAATACTCAGAAAAGGGAATACAATTCATCCTCATTAACCGCTTTTCGATCCGAGCACATCAAAAAATTGACTTTAAAGACCCTTTCTAGGCCAATCTAGATACATTTGGTGAGCTTGAAAGTGGATTTTTTCAGGTCTTCAGATACTCGTCATATTATATCAAAATACTCAGAAAAGGGAATACAATTCATCCTCATTAACCGCTTTTCGATCCGAGCACATCAAAAAATTGACTTTATTGTCTTATTGACTAGATACATTTGGTGAGCTTGAAAGTGGATTTTTTCAGGTCTTCAGATACTCGTCATATTATATCAAAATACTCAGAAAAGGGAATACAATTCATCCTCATTAACCGCTTTTCGATCCGAGCACATCAAAAAATTGACTTTATTGTCTTATTGACTAGATACATTTGGTGAGCTTGAAAGTGGATTTTTTCAGGTCTTCAGATACTCGTCATATTATATCAAAATACTCAGAAAAGGGAATACAATTCATCCTCATTAACCGCTTTTCGATCCGAGCACATCAAAAAATTGACTTTAAAGACCCTTTCTAGGCCAATCTAGATACATTTGGTGAGCTTGAAAGTGGATTTTTTCAGGTCTTCAGATACTCGTCATATTATATCAAAATACTCAGAAAAGGGAATACAATTCATCCTCATTAACCGCTTTTCGATCCGAGCACATCAAAAAATTGACTTTATTGTCTTATTGACTAGATACATTTGGTGAGCTTGAAAGTGGATTTTTTCAGGTCTTCAGATACTCGTCATATTATATCAAAATACTCAGAAAAGGGAATACAATTCATCCTCATTAACCGCTTTTCGATCCGAGCACATCAAAAAATTGACTTTATTGTCTTATTGACTAGATACATTTGGTGAGCTTGAAAGTGGATTTTTTCAGGTCTTCAGATACTCGTCATATTATATCAAAATACTCAGAAAAGGGAATACAATTCATCCTCATTAACCGGTTTTCGATCCGAGCACATCAAAAAATTGACTTTAAAGACCCTTTCTAGGCCAATCTAGATACATTTGGTGAGCTTGAAAGTGGATTTTTTCAGGTCTTCAGATACTCGTCATATTATATCAAAATACTCAGAAAAGGGAATACAATTCATCCTCATTAACCGGTTTTCGATCCGAGCACATCAAAAAATTGACTTTAAAGACCCTTTCTAGGCCAATCTAGATACATTTGGTGAGCTTGAAAGTGGATTTTTTCAGGTCTTCAGATACTCGTCATATTATATCAAAATACTCAGAAAAGGGAATACAATTCATCCTCATTAACCGCTTTTCGATCCGAGCACATCAAAAAATTGACTTTAAAGACCCTTTCTAGGCCAATCTAGATACATTTGGTGAGCTTGAAAGTGGATTTTTTCAGGTCTTCAGATACTCGTCATATTATATCAAAATACTCAGAAAAGGGAATACAATTCATCCTCATTAACCGCTTTTCGATCCGAGCACATCAAAAAATTGACTTTATTGTCTTATTGACTAGATACATTTGGTGAGCTTGAAAGTGGATTTTTTCAGGTCTTCAGATACTCCTCATATTATATCAAAATACTCAGAAAAGGGAATACAATTCATCCTCATTAACCGGTTTTCGATCCGAGCACATCAAAAAATTGACTTTAAAGACCCTTTCTAGGCCAATCTAGATACATTTGGTGAGCTTGAAAGTGGATTTTTTCAGGTCTTCAGATACTCGTCATATTATATCAAAATACTCAGAAAAGGGAATACAATTCATCCTCATTAACCGGTTTTCGATCCGAGCACATCAAAAAATTGACTTTAAAGACCCTTTCTAGGCCAATCTAGATACATTTGGTGAGCTTGAAAGTGGATTTTTTCAGGTCTTCAGATACTCGTCATATTATATCAAAATACTCAGAAAAGGGAATACAATTCATCCTCATTAACCGCTTTTCGATCCGAGCACATCAAAAAATTGACTTTATTGTCTTATTGACTAGATACATTTGGTGAGCTTGAAAGTGGATTTTTTCAGGTCTTCAGATACTCGTCATATTATATCAAAATACTCAGAAAAGGGAATACAATTCATCCTCATTAACCGGTTTTCGATCCGAGCACATCAAAAAATTGACTTTAAAGACCCTTTCTAGGCCAATCTAGATACATTTGGTGAGCTTGAAAGTGGATTTTTTCAGGTCTTCAGATACTCGTCATATTATATCAAAATACTCAGAAAAGGGAATACAATTCATCCTCATTAACCGCTTTTCGATCCGAGCACATCAAAAAATTGACTTTATTGTCTTATTGACTAGATACATTTGGTGAGCTTGAAAGTGGATTTTTTCAGGTCTTCAGATACTCGTCATATTATATCAAAATACTCAGAAAAGGGAATACAATTCATCCTCATTAACCGCTTTTCGATCCGAGCACATCAAAAAATTGACTTTATTGTCTTATTGACTAGATACATTTGGTGAGCTTGAAAGTGGATTTTTTCAGGTCTTCAGATACTCGTCATATTATATCAAAATACTCAGAAAAGGGAATACAATTCATCCTCATTAACCGCTTTTCGATCCGAGCACATCAAAAAATTGACTTTATTGTCTTATTGACTAGATACATTTGGTGAGCTTGAAAGTGGATTTTTTCAGGTCTTCAGATACTCGTCATATTATATCAAAATACTCAGAAAAGGGAATACAATTCATCCTCATTAACCGCTTTTCGATCCGAGCACATCAAAAAATTGACTTTAAAGACCCTTTCTAGGCCAATCTAGATACATTTGGTGAGCTTGAAAGTGGATTTTTTCAGGTCTTCAGATACTCGTCATATTATATCAAAATACTCAGAAAAGGGAATACAATTCATCCTCATTAACCGCTTTTCGATCCGAGCACATCAAAAAATTGACTTTATTGTCTTATTGACTAGATACATTTGGTGAGCTTGAAAGTGGATTTTTTCAGGTCTTCAGATACTCGTCATATTATATCAAAATACTCAGAAAAGGGAATACAATTCATCCTCATTAACCGCTTTTCGATCCGAGCACATCAAAAAATTGACTTTAAAGACCCTTTCTAGGCCAATCTAGATACATTTGGTGAGCTTGAAAGTGGATTTTTTCAGGTCTTCAGATACTCGTCATATTATATCAAAATACTCAGAAAAGGGAATACAATTCATCCTCATTAACCGCTTTTCGATCCGAGCACATCAAAAAATTGACTTTATTGTCTTATTGACTAGATACATTTGGTGAGCTTGAAAGTGGATTTTTTCAGGTCTTCAGATACTCGTCATATTATATCAAAATACTCAGAAAAGGGAATACAATTCATCCTCATTAACCGCTTTTCGATCCGAGCACATCAAAAAATTGACTTTATTGTCTTATTGACTAGATACATTTGGTGAGCTTGAAAGTGGATTTTTTCAGGTCTTCAGATACTCGTCATATTATATCAAAATACTCAGAAAAGGGAATACAATTCATCCTCATTAACCGCTTTTCGATCCGAGCACATCAAAAAATTGACTTTATTGTCTTATTGACTAGATACATTTGGTGAGCTTGAAAGTGGATTTTTCAGGTCTTCAGATACTCGTCATATTATATCAAAATACTCAGAAAAGGGAATACAATTCATCCTCATTAACCGCTTTTCGATCCGAGCACATCAAAAAATTGACTTTAAAGACCCTTTCTAGGCCAATCTAGATACATTTGGTGAGCTTGAAAGTGGATTTTTTCAGGTCTTCAGATACTCGTCATATTATATCAAAATACTCAGAAAAGGGAATACAATTCATCCTCATTAACCGCTTTTCGATCCGAGCACATCAAAAAATTGACTTTAAAGACCCTTTCTAGGCCAATCTAGATACATTTGGTGAGCTTGAAAGTGGATTTTTTCAGGTCTTCAGATACTCGTCATATTATATCAAAATACTCAGAAAAGGGAATACAATTCATCCTCATTAACCGCTTTTCGATCCGAGCACATCAAAAAATTGACTTTAAAGACCCTTTCTAGGCCAATCTAGATACATTTGGTGAGCTTGAAAGTGGATTTTTTCAGGTCTTCAGATACTCGTCATATTATATCAAAATACTCAGAAAAGGGAATACAATTCATCCTCATTAACCGCTTTTCGATCCGAGCACATCAAAAAATTGACTTTATTGTCTTATTGACTAGATACATTTGGTGAGCTTGAAAGTGGATTTTTTCAGGTCTTCAGATACTCGTCATATTATATCAAAATACTCAGAAAAGGGAATACAATTCATCCTCATTAACCGCTTTTCGATCCGAGCACATCAAAAAAATTGACTTTATTGTCTTATTGACTAGATACATTTGGTGAGCTTGAAAGTGGATTTTTTCAGGTCTTCAGATACTCGTCATATTATATCAAAATACTCAGAAAAGGGAATACAATTCATCCTCATTAACCGCTTTTCGATCCGAGCACATCAAAAAATTGACTTTAAAGACCCTTTCTAGGCCAATCTAGATACATTTGGTGAGCTTGAAAGTGGATTTTTTCAGGTCTTCAGATACTCGTCATATTATATCAAAATACTCAGAAAGGGAATACAATTCATCCTCATTAACCGCTTTTCGATCCGAGCACATCAAAAAATTGACTTTATTGTCTTATTGACTAGATACATTTGGTGAGCTTGAAAGTGGATTTTTTCAGGTCTTCAGATACTCGTCATATTATATCAAAATACTCAGAAAAGGGAATACAATTCATCCTCATTAACCGCTTTTCGATCCGAGCACATCAAAAAATTGACTTTATTGTCTTATTGACTAGATACATTTGGTGAGCTTGAAAGTGGATTTTTTCAGGTCTTCAGATACTCGTCATATTATATCAAAATACTCAGAAAAGGGAATACAATTCATCCTCATTAACCGCTTTTCGATCCGAGCACATCAAAAAATTGACTTTAAAGACCCTTTCTAGGCCAATCTAGATACATTTGGTGAGCTTGAAAGTGGATTTTTTCAGGTCTTCAGATACTCGTCATATTATATCAAAATACTCAGAAAAGGGAATACAATTCATCCTCATTAACCGCTTTTCGATCCGAGCACATCAAAAAATTGACTTTATTGTCTTATTGACTAGATACATTTGGTGAGCTTGAAAGTGGATTTTTTCAGGTCTTCAGATACTCGTCATATTATATCAAAATACTCAGAAAAGGGAATACAATTCATCCTCATTAACCGCTTTTCGATCCGAGCACATCAAAAAATTGACTTTAAAGACCCTTTCTAGGCCAATCTAGATACATTTGGTGAGCTTGAAAGTGGATTTTTTCAGGTCTTCAGATACTCGTCATATTATATCAAAATACTCAGAAAAGGGAATACAATTCATCCTCATTAACCGCTTTTCGATCCGAGCACATCAAAAAATTGACTTTATTGTCTTATTGACTAGATACATTTGGTGAGCTTGAAAGTGGATTTTTTCAGGTCTTCAGATACTCGTCATATTATATCAAAATACTCAGAAAAGGGAATACAATTCATCCTCATTAACCGCTTTTCGATCCGAGCACATCAAAAAATTGACTTTATTGTCTTATTGACTAGATACATTTGGTGAGCTTGAAAGTGGATTTTTTCAGGTCTTCAGATACTCGTCATATTATATCAAAATACTCAGAAAAGGGAATACAATTCATCCTCATTAACCGCTTTTCGATCCGAGCACATCAAAAAATGACTTTAAAGACCCTTTCTAGGCCAATCTAGATACATTTGGTGAGCTTGAAAGTGGATTTTTTCAGGTCTTCAGATACTCGTCATATTATATCAAAATACTCAGAAAAGGGAATACAATTCATCCTCATTAACCGCTTTTCGATCCGAGCACATCAAAAAATTGACTTTAAAGACCCTTTCTAGGCCAATCTAGATACATTTGGTGAGCTTGAAAGTGGATTTTTTCAGGTCTTCAGATACTCGTCATATTATATCAAAATACTCAGAAAAGGGAATACAATTCATCCTCATTAACGGTTTTCGATCCGAGCACATCAAAAAATTGACTTTATTGTCTTATTGACTAGATACATTTGGTGAGCTTGAAAGTGGATTTTTTCAGGTCTTCAGATACTCGTCATATTATATCAAAATACTCAGAAAAGGGAATACAATTCATCCTCATTAACCGCTTTTCGATCCGAGCACATCAAAAATTGACTTTAAAGACCCTTTCTAGGCCAATCTAGATACATTTGGTGAGCTTGAAAGTGGATTTTTTCAGGTCTTCAGATACTCGTCATATTATATCAAAATACTCAGAAAAGGGAATACAATTCATCCTCATTAACCGCTTTTCGATCCGAGCACATCAAAAATTGACTTTATTGTCTTATTGACTAGATACATTTGGTGAGCTTGAAAGTGGATTTTTTCAGGTCTTCAGATACTCGTCATATTATATCAAAATACTCAGAAAAGGGAATACAATTCATCCTCATTAACCGCTTTTCGATCCGAGCACATCAAAAAATTGACTTTATTGTCTTATTGACTAGATACATTTGGTGAGCTTGAAAGTGGATTTTTTCAGGTCTTCAGATACTCGTCATATTATATCAAAATACTCAGAAAAGGGAATACAATTCATCCTCATTAACCGCTTTTCGATCCGAGCACATCAAAAAATTGACTTTATTGTCTTATTGACTAGATACATTTGGTGAGCTTGAAAGTGGATTTTTTCAGGTCTTCAGATACTCGTCATATTATATCAAAATACTCAGAAAAGGGAATACAATTCATCCTCATTAACCGCTTTTCGATCCGAGCACATCAAAAAATTGACTTTATTGTCTTATTGACTAGATACATTTGGTGAGCTTGAAAGTGGATTTTTTCAGGTCTTCAGATACTCGTCATATTATATCAAAATACTCAGAAAAGGGAATACAATTCATCCTCATTAACCGCTTTTCGATCCGAGCACATCAAAAAATTGACTTTAAAGACCCTTTCTAGGCCAATCTAGATACATTTGGTGAGCTTGAAAGTGGATTTTTTCAGGTCTTCAGATACTCGTCATATTATATCAAAATACTCAGAAAAGGGAATACAATTCATCCTCATTAACCGCTTTTCGATCCGAGCACATCAAAAAATTGACTTTAAAGACCCTTTCTAGGCCAATCTAGATACATTTGGTGAGCTTGAAAGTGGATTTTTTCAGGTCTTCAGATACTCGTCATATTATATCAAAATACTCAGAAAAGGGAATACAATTCATCCTCATTAACCGCTTTTCGATCCGAGCACATCAAAAAATTGACTTTATTGTCTTATTGACTAGATACATTTGGTGAGCTTGAAAGTGGATTTTTTCAGGTCTTCAGATACTCGTCATATTATATCAAAATACTCAGAAAAGGGAATACAATTCATCCTCATTAACCGCTTTTCGATCCGAGCACATCAAAAAATTGACTTTATTGTCTTATTGACTAGATACATTTGGTGAGCTTGAAAGTGGATTTTTTCAGGTCTTCAGATACTCGTCATATTATATCAAAATACTCAGAAAAGGGAATACAATTCATCCTCATTAACCGCTTTTCGATCCGAGCACATCAAAAAATTGACTTTAAAGACCCTTTCTAGGCCAATCTAGATACATTTGGTGAGCTTGAAAGTGGATTTTTTCAGGTCTTCAGATACTCGTCATATTATATCAAAATACTCAGAAAAGGGAATACAATTCATCCTCATTAACCGCTTTTCGATCCGAGCACATCAAAAAATTGACTTTAAAGACCCTTTCTAGGCCAATCTAGATACATTTGGTGAGCTTGAAAGTGGATTTTTTCAGGTCTTCAGATACTCGTCATATTATATCAAAATACTCAGAAAAGGGAATACAATTCATCCTCATTAACCGCTTTTCGATCCGAGCACATCAAAAAATTGACTTTAAAGACCCTTTCTAGGCCAATCTAGATACATTTGGTGAGCTTGAAAGTGGATTTTTTCAGGTCTTCAGATACTCGTCATATTATATCAAAATACTCAGAAAAGGGAATACAATTCATCCTCATTAACCGCTTTTCGATCCGAGCACATCAAAAAATTGACTTTAAAGACCCTTTCTAGGCCAATCTAGATACATTTGGTGAGCTTGAAAGTGGATTTTTTCAGGTCTTCAGATACTCGTCATATTATATCAAAATACTCAGAAAAGGGAATACAATTCATCCTCATTAACCGCTTTTCGATCCGAGCACATCAAAAAATTGACTTTATTGTCTTATTGACTAGATACATTTGGTGAGCTTGAAAGTGGATTTTTTCAGGTCTTCAGATACTCGTCATATTATATCAAAATACTCAGAAAAGGGAATACAATTCATCCTCATTAACCGCTTTTCGATCCGAGCACATCAAAAAATTGACTTTATTGTCTTATTGACTAGATACATTTGGTGAGCTTGAAAGTGGATTTTTTCAGGTCTTCAGATACTCGTCATATTATATCAAAATACTCAGAAAAGGGAATACAATTCATCCTCATTAACCGCTTTTCGATCCGAGCACATCAAAAAATTGACTTTATTGTCTTATTGACTAGATACATTTGGTGAGCTTGAAAGTGGATTTTTTCAGGTCTTCAGATACTCGTCATATTATATCAAAATACTCAGAAAAGGGAATACAATTCATCCTCATTAACCGCTTTTCGATCCGAGCACATCAAAAAATTGACTTTAAAGACCCTTTCTAGGCCAATCTAGATACATTTGGTGAGCTTGAAAGTGGATTTTTTCAGGTCTTCAGATACTCGTCATATTATATCAAAATACTCAGAAAAGGGAATACAATTCATCCTCATTAACCGCTTTTCGATCCGAGCACATCAAAAAATTGACTTTAAAGACCCTTTCTAGGCCAATCTAGATACATTTGGTGAGCTTGAAAGTGGATTTTTTCAGGTCTTCAGATACTCGTCATATTATATCAAAATACTCAGAAAAGGGAATACAATTCATCCTCATTAACCGCTTTTCGATCCGAGCACATCAAAAAATTGACTTTATTGTCTTATTGACTAGATACATTTGGTGAGCTTGAAAGTGGATTTTTTCAGGTCTTCAGATACTCGTCATATTATATCAAAATACTCAGAAAAGGGAATACAATTCATCCTCATTAACCGCTTTTCGATCCGAGCACATCAAAAAATTGACTTTAAAGACCCTTTCTAGGCCAATCTAGATACATTTGGTGAGCTTGAAAGTGGATTTTTTCAGGTCTTCAGATACTCGTCATATTATATCAAAATACTCAGAAAAGGGAATACAATTCATCCTCATTAACCGCTTTTCGATCCGAGCACATCAAAAAATTGACTTTATTGTCTTATTGACTAGATACATTTGGTGAGCTTGAAAGTGGATTTTTTCAGGTCTTCAGATACTCGTCATATTATATCAAAATACTCAGAAAAGGGAATACAATTCATCCTCATTAACCGCTTTTCGATCCGAGCACATCAAAAAATTGACTTTATTGTCTTATTGACTAGATACATTTGGTGAGCTTGAAAGTGGATTTTTTCAGGTCTTCAGATACTCGTCATATTATATCAAAATACTCAGAAAAGGGAATACAATTCATCCTCATTAACCGCTTTTCGATCCGAGCACATCAAAAAATTGACTTTATTGTCTTATTGACTAGATACATTTGGTGAGCTTGAAAGTGGATTTTTTCAGGTCTTCAGATACTCGTCATATTATATCAAAATACTCAGAAAAGGGAATACAATTCATCCTCATTAACCGCTTTTCGATCCGAGCACATCAAAAAATTGACTTTAAAGACCCTTTCTAGGCCAATCTAGATACATTTGGTGAGCTTGAAAGTGGATTTTTTCAGGTCTTCAGATACTCGTCATATTATATCAAAATACTCAGAAAAGGGAATACAATTCATCCTCATTAACCGCTTTTCGATCCGAGCACATCAAAAAATTGACTTTAAAGACCCTTTCTAGGCCAATCTAGATACATTTGGTGAGCTTGAAAGTGGATTTTTTCAGGTCTTCAGATACTCGTCATATTATATCAAAATACTCAGAAAAGGGAATACAATTCATCCTCATTAACCGCTTTTCGATCCGAGCACATCAAAAAATTGACTTTATTGTCTTATTGACTAGATACATTTGGTGAGCTTGAAAGTGGATTTTTTCAGGTCTTCAGATACTCGTCATATTATATCAAAATACTCAGAAAAGGGAATACAATTCATCCTCATTAACCGCTTTTCGATCCGAGCACATCAAAAAATTGACTTTATTGTCTTATTGACTAGATACATTTGGTGAGCTTGAAAGTGGATTTTTTCAGGTCTTCAGATACTCGTCATATTATATCAAAATACTCAGAAAAGGGAATACAATTCATCCTCATTAACCGCTTTTCGATCCGAGCACATCAAAAAATTGACTTTATTGTCTTATTGACTAGATACATTTGGTGAGCTTGAAAGTGGATTTTTTCAGGTCTTCAGATACTCGTCATATTATATCAAAATACTCAGAAAAGGGAATACAATTCATCCTCATTAACCGCTTTTCGATCCGAGCACATCAAAAAATTGACTTTATTGTCTTATTGACTAGATACATTTGGTGAGCTTGAAAGTGGATTTTTTCAGGTCTTCAGATACTCGTCATATTATATCAAAATACTCAGAAAAGGGAATACAATTCATCCTCATTAACCGCTTTTCGATCCGAGCACATCAAAAAATTGACTTTAAAGACCCTTTCTAGGCCAATCTAGATACATTTGGTGAGCTTGAAAGTGGATTTTTTCAGGTCTTCAGATACTCGTCATATTATATCAAAATACTCAGAAAAGGGAATACAATTCATCCTCATTAACCGCTTTTCGATCCGAGCACATCAAAAAATTGACTTTAAAGACCCTTTCTAGGCCAATCTAGATACATTTGGTGAGCTTGAAAGTGGATTTTTTCAGGTCTTCAGATACTCGTCATATTATATCAAAATACTCAGAAAAGGGAATACAATTCATCCTCATTAACCGCTTTTCGATCCGAGCAAATCAAAAAATTGACTTTATTGTCTTATTGACTAGATACATTTGGTGAGCTTGAAAGTGGATTTTTTCAGGTCTTCAGATACTCGTCATATTATATCAAAATACTCAGAAAAGGGAATACAATTCATCCTCATTAACCGCTTTTCGATCCGAGCACATCAAAAAATTGACTTTATTGTCTTATTGACTAGATACATTTGGTGAGCTTGAAAGTGGATTTTTTCAGGTCTTCAGATACTCGTCATATTATATCAAAATACTCAGAAAAGGGAATACAATTCATCCTCATTAACCGCTTTTCGATCCGAGCACATCAAAAAATTGACTTTATTGTCTTATTGACTAGATACATTTGGTGAGCTTGAAAGTGGATTTTTTCAGGTCTTCAGATACTCGTCATATTATATCAAAATACTCAGAAAAGGGAATACAATTCATCCTCATTAACCGCTTTTCGATCCGAGCACATCAAAAAATTGACTTTAAAGACCCTTTCTAGGCCAATCTAGATACATTTGGTGAGCTTGAAAGTGGATTTTTTCAGGTCTTCAGATACTCGTCATATTATATCAAAATACTCAGAAAAGGGAATACAATTCATCCTCATTAACCGCTTTTCGATCCGAGCACATCAAAAAATTGACTTTAAAGACCCTTTCTAGGCCAATCTAGATACATTTGGTGAGCTTGAAAGTGGATTTTTTCAGGTCTTCAGATACTCGTCATATTATATCAAAATACTCAGAAAAGGGAATACAATTCATCCTCATTAACCGCTTTTCGATCCGAGCACATCAAAAAATTGACTTTATTGTCTTATTGACTAGATACATTTGGTGAGCTTGAAAGTGGATTTTTTCAGGTCTTCAGATACTCGTCATATTATATCAAAATACTCAGAAAAGGGAATACAATTCATCCTCATTAACCGCTTTTCGATCCGAGCACATCAAAAAATTGACTTTATTGTCTTATTGACTAGATACATTTGGTGAGCTTGAAAGTGGATTTTTTCAGGTCTTCAGATACTCGTCATATTATATCAAAATACTCAGAAAAGGGAATACAATTCATCCTCATTAACCGCTTTTCGATCCGAGCACATCAAAAAATTGACTTTATTGTCTTATTGACTAGATACATTTGGTGAGCTTGAAAGTGGATTTTTTCAGGTCTTCAGATACTCGTCATATTATATCAAAATACTCAGAAAAGGGAATACAATTCATCCTCATTAACCGCTTTTCGATCCGAGCACATCAAAAAATTGACTTTATTGTCTTATTGACTAGATACATTTGGTGAGCTTGAAAGTGGATTTTTTCAGGTCTTCAGATACTCGTCATATTATATCAAAATACTCAGAAAAGGGAATACAATTCATCCTCATTAACCGCTTTTCGATCCGAGCACATCAAAAAATTGACTTTATTGTCTTATTGACTAGATACATTTGGTGAGCTTGAAAGTGGATTTTTTCAGGTCTTCAGATACTCGTCATATTATATCAAAATACTCAGAAAAGGGAATACAATTCATCCTCATTAACCGCTTTTCGATCCGAGCACATCAAAAAATTGACTTTAAAGACCCTTTCTAGGCCAATCTAGATACATTTGGTGAGCTTGAAAGTGGATTTTTTCAGGTCTTCAGATACTCGTCATATTATATCAAAATACTCAGAAAAGGGAATACAATTCATCCTCATTAACCGCTTTTCGATCCGAGCACATCAAAAAATTGACTTTATTGTCTTATTGACTAGATACATTTGGTGAGCTTGAAAGTGGATTTTTTCAGGTCTTCAGATACTCGTCATATTATATCAAAATACTCAGAAAAGGGAATACAATTCATCCTCATTAACCGCTTTTCGATCCGAGCACATCAAAAAATTGACTTTATTGTCTTATTGACTAGATACATTTGGTGAGCTTGAAAGTGGATTTTTTCAGGTCTTCAGATACTCGTCATATTATATCAAAATACTCAGAAAAGGGAATACAATTCATCCTCATTAACCGCTTTTCGATCCGAGCACATCAAAAAATTGACTTTATTGTCTTATTGACTAGATACATTTGGTGAGCTTGAAAGTGGATTTTTTCAGGTCTTCAGATACTCGTCATATTATATCAAAATACTCAGAAAAGGGAATACAATTCATCCTCATTAACCGCTTTTCGATCCGAGCACATCAAAAAATTGACTTTAAAGACCCTTTCTAGGCCAATCTAGATACATTTGGTGAGCTTGAAAGTGGATTTTTTCAGGTCTTCAGATACTCGTCATATTATATCAAAATACTCAGAAAAGGGAATACAATTCATCCTCATTAACCGCTTTTCGATCCGAGCACATCAAAAAATTGACTTTATTGTCTTATTGACTAGATACATTTGGTGAGCTTGAAAGTGGATTTTTTCAGGTCTTCAGATACTCGTCATATTATATCAAAATACTCAGAAAAGGGAATACAATTCATCCTCATTAACCGCTTTTCGATCCGAGCACATCAAAAATTGACTTTAAAGACCCTTTCTAGGCCAATCTAGATACATTTGGTGAGCTTGAAAGTGGATTTTTTCAGGTCTTCAGATACTCGTCATATTATATCAAAATACTCAGAAAAGGGAATACAATTCATCCTCATTAACCGCTTTTCGATCCGAGCACATCAAAAAATTGACTTTAAAGACCCTTTCTAGGCCAATCTAGATACATTTGGTGAGCTTGAAAGTGGATTTTTTCAGGTCTTCAGATACTCGTCATATTATATCAAAATACTCAGAAAAGGAATACAATTCATCCTCATTAACCGCTTTTCGATCCGAGCACATCAAAAATTGACTTTAAAGACCCTTTCTAGGCAATCTAGATACATTTGGTGAGCTTGAAAGTGGATTTTTTCAGGTCTTCAGATACTCGTCATATTATATCAAAATACTCAGAAAAGGGAATACAATTCATCCTCATTAACCGCTTTTCGATCCGAGCACATCAAAAATTGACTTTAAGACCCTTTCTAGGCCAATCTAGATACATTTGGTGAGCTTGAAAGTGGATTTTTTCAGGTCTTCAGATACTCGTCATATTATATCAAAATACTCAGAAAAGGGAATACAATTCATCCTCATTAACCGCTTTTCGATCCGAGCACATCAAAAAATTGACTTTAAAGACCCTTTCTAGGCCAATCTAGATACATTTGGTGAGCTTGAAAGTGGATTTTTTCAGGTCTTCAGATACTCGTCATATTATATCAAAATACTCAGAAAAGGGAATACAATTCATCCTCATTAACCGCTTTTCGATCCGAGCACATCAAAAAATTGACTTTATTGTCTTATTGACTAGATACATTTGGTGAGCTTGAAAGTGGATTTTTTCAGGTCTTCAGATACTCGTCATATTATATCAAAATACTCAGAAAAGGGAATACAATTCATCCTCATTAACCGCTTTTCGATCCGAGCACATCAAAAAATTGACTTTATTGTCTTATTGACTAGATACATTTGGTGAGCTTGAAAGTGGATTTTTTCAGGTCTTCAGATACTCGTCATATTATATCAAAATACTCAGAAAAGGGAATACAATTCATCCTCATTAACCGCTTTTCGATCCGAGCACATCAAAAAATTGACTTTATTGTCTTATTGACTAGATACATTTGGTGAGCTTGAAAGTGGATTTTTTCAGGTCTTCAGATACTCGTCATATTATATCAAAATACTCAGAAAAGGGAATACAATTCATCCTCATTAACCGCTTTTCGATCCGAGCACATCAAAAAATTGACTTTAAAGACCCTTTCTAGGCCATCTAGATACATTTGGTGAGCTTGAAAGTGGATTTTTTCAGGTCTTCAGATACTCGTCATATTATATCAAAATACTCAGAAAAGGGAATACAATTCATCCTCATTAACCGCTTTTCGATCCGAGCACATCAAAAAATTGACTTTAAAGACCCTTTCTAGGCCAATCTAGATACATTTGGTGAGCTTGAAAGTGGATTTTTTCAGGTCTTCAGATACTCGTCATATTATATCAAAATACTCAGAAAAGGGAATACAATTCATCCTCATTAACCGCTTTTCGATCCGAGCACATCAAAAAATTGACTTTAAAGACCCTTTCTAGGCCAATCTAGATACATTTGGTGAGCTTGAAAGTGGATTTTTTCAGGTCTTCAGATACTCGTCATATTATATCAAAATACTCAGAAAAGGGAATACAATTCATCCTCATTAACCGCTTTTCGATCCGAGCACATCAAAAAATTGACTTTAAAGACCCTTTCTAGGCCAATCTAGATACATTTGGTGAGCTTGAAAGTGGATTTTTTCAGGTCTTCAGATACTCGTCATATTATATCAAAATACTCAGAAAAGGGAATACAATTCATCCTCATTAACCGCTTTTCGATCCGAGCACATCAAAAAATTGACTTTAAAGACCCTTTCTAGGCCAATCTAGATACATTTGGTGAGCTTGAAAGTGGATTTTTTCAGGTCTTCAGATACTCGTCATATTATATCAAAATACTCAGAAAAGGGAATACAATTCATCCTCATTAACCGCTTTTCGATCCGAGCACATCAAAAAATTGACTTTAAAGACCCTTTCTAGGCCAATCTAGATACATTTGGTGAGCTTGAAAGTGGATTTTTTCAGGTCTTCAGATACTCGTCATATTATATCAAAATACTCAGAAAAGGGAATACAATTCATCCTCATTAACCGCTTTTCGATCCGAGCACATCAAAAAATTGACTTTAAAGACCCTTTCTAGGCCAATCTAGATACATTTGGTGAGCTTGAAAGTGGATTTTTTCAGGTCTTCAGATACTCGTCATATTATATCAAAATACTCAGAAAAGGGAATACAATTCATCCTCATTAACCGCTTTTCGATCCGAGCACATCAAAAAATTGACTTTAAAGACCCTTTCTAGGCCAATCTAGATACATTTGGTGAGCTTGAAAGTGGATTTTTTCAGGTCTTCAGATACTCGTCATATTATATCAAAATACTCAGAAAAGGGAATACAATTCATCCTCATTAACCGCTTTTCGATCCGAGCACATCAAAAAATTGACTTTAAAGACCCTTTCTAGGCCAATCTAGATACATTTGGTGAGCTTGAAAGTGGATTTTTTCAGGTCTTCAGATACTCGTCATATTATATCAAAATACTCAGAAAAGGGAATACAATTCATCCTCATTAACCGCTTTTCGATCCGAGCACATCAAAAAATTGACTTTATTGTCTTATTGACTAGATACATTTGGTGAGCTTGAAAGTGGATTTTTTCAGGTCTTCAGATACTCGTCATATTATATCAAAATACTCAGAAAAGGGAATACAATTCATCCTCATTAACCGCTTTTCGATCCGAGCACATCAAAAAATTGACTTTAAAGACCCTTTCTAGGCCAATCTAGATACATTTGGTGAGCTTGAAAGTGGATTTTTTCAGGTCTTCAGATACTCGTCATATTATATCAAAATACTCAGAAAAGGGAATACAATTCATCCTCATTAACCGCTTTTCGATCCGAGCACATCAAAAAATTGACTTTAAAGACCCTTTCTAGGCCAATCTAGATACATTTGGTGAGCTTGAAAGTGGATTTTTTCAGGTCTTCAGATACTCGTCATATTATATCAAAATACTCAGAAAAGGGAATACAATTCATCCTCATTAACCGCTTTTCGATCCGAGCACATCAAAAAATTGACTTTATTGTCTTATTGACTAGATACATTTGGTGAGCTTGAAAGTGGATTTTTTCAGGTCTTCAGATACTCGTCATATTATATCAAAATACTCAGAAAAGGGAATACAATTCATCCTCATTAACCGCTTTTCGATCCGAGCACATCAAAAAATTGACTTTATTGTCTTATTGACTAGATACATTTGGTGAGCTTGAAAGTGGATTTTTTCAGGTCTTCAGATACTCGTCATATTATATCAAAATACTCAGAAAAGGGAATACAATTCATCCTCATTAACCGCTTTTCGATCCGAGCACATCAAAAAATTGACTTTAAAGACCCTTTCTAGGCCAATCTAGATACATTTGGTGAGCTTGAAAGTGGATTTTTTCAGGTCTTCAGATACTCGTCATATTATATCAAAATACTCAGAAAAGGGAATACAATTCATCCTCATTAACCGCTTTTCGATCCGAGCACATCAAAAAATTGACTTTAAAGACCCTTTCTAGGCCAATCTAGATACATTTGGTGAGCTTGAAAGTGGATTTTTTCAGGTCTTCAGATACTCGTCATATTATATCAAAATACTCAGAAAAGGGAATACAATTCATCCTCATTAACCGCTTTTCGATCCGAGCACATCAAAAAATTGACTTTAAAGACCCTTTCTAGGCCAATCTAGATACATTTGGTGAGCTTGAAAGTGGATTTTTTCAGGTCTTCAGATACTCGTCATATTATATCAAAATACTCAGAAAAGGGAATACAATTCATCCTCATTAACCGCTTTTCGATCCGAGCACATCAAAAAATTGACTTTATTGTCTTATTGACTAGATACATTTGGTGAGCTTGAAAGTGGATTTTTTCAGGTCTTCAGATACTCGTCATATTATATCAAAATACTCAGAAAAGGGAATACAATTCATCCTCATTAACCGGTTTTCGATCCGAGCACATCAAAAAATTGACTTTAAAGACCCTTTCTAGGCCAATCTAGATACATTTGGTGAGCTTGAAAGTGGATTTTTTCAGGTCTTCAGATACTCGTCATATTATATCAAAATACTCAGAAAAGGGAATACAATTCATCCTCATTAACCGCTTTTCGATCCGAGCACATCAAAAAATTGACTTTAAAGACCCTTTCTAGGCCAATCTAGATACATTTGGTGAGCTTGAAAGTGGATTTTTTCAGGTCTTCAGATACTCGTCATATTATATCAAAATACTCAGAAAAGGGAATACAATTCATCCTCATTAACCGCTTTTCGATCCGAGCACATCAAAAAATTGACTTTATTGTCTTATTGACTAGATACATTTGGTGAGCTTGAAAGTGGATTTTTTCAGGTCTTCAGATACTCGTCATATTATATCAAAATACTCAGAAAAGGGAATACAATTCATCCTCATTAACCGCTTTTCGATCCGAGCACATCAAAAAATTGACTTTATTGTCTTATTGACTAGATACATTTGGTGAGCTTGAAAGTGGATTTTTTCAGGTCTTCAGATACTCGTCATATTATATCAAAATACTCAGAAAAGGGAATACAATTCATCCTCATTAACCGCTTTTCGATCCGAGCACATCAAAAAATTGACTTTATTGTCTTATTGACTAGATACATTTGGTGAGCTTGAAAGTGGATTTTTTCAGGTCTTCAGATACTCGTCATATTATATCAAAATACTCAGAAAAGGGAATACAATTCATCCTCATTAACCGCTTTTCGATCCGAGCACATCAAAAAATTGACTTTATTGTCTTATTGACTAGATACATTTGGTGAGCTTGAAAGTGGATTTTTTCAGGTCTTCAGATACTCGTCATATTATATCAAAATACTCAGAAAAGGGAATACAATTCATCCTCATTAACCGCTTTTCGATCCGAGCACATCAAAAAATTGACTTTATTGTCTTATTGACTAGATACATTTGGTGAGCTTGAAAGTGGATTTTTTCAGGTCTTCAGATACTCGTCATATTATATCAAAATACTCAGAAAAGGGAATACAATTCATCCTCATTAACCGCTTTTCGATCCGAGCACATCAAAAAATTGACTTTATTGTCTTATTGACTAGATACATTTGGTGAGCTTGAAAGTGGATTTTTTCAGGTCTTCAGATACTCGTCATATTATATCAAAATACTCAGAAAAGGGAATACAATTCATCCTCATTAACCGCTTTTCGATCCGAGCACATCAAAAAATTGACTTTAAAGACCCTTTCTAGGCCAATCTAGATACATTTGGTGAGCTTGAAAGTGGATTTTTTCAGGTCTTCAGATACTCGTCATATTATATCAAAATACTCAGAAAAGGGAATACAATTCATCCTCATTAACCGCTTTTCGATCCGAGCACATCAAAAAATTGACTTTAAAGACCCTTTCTAGGCCAATCTAGATACATTTGGTGAGCTTGAAAGTGGATTTTTTCAGGTCTTCAGATACTCGTCATATTATATCAAAATACTCAGAAAAGGGAATACAATTCATCCTCATTAACCGCTTTTCGATCCGAGCACATCAAAAAATTGACTTTATTGTCTTATTGACTAGATACATTTGGTGAGCTTGAAAGTGGATTTTTTCAGGTCTTCAGATACTCGTCATATTATATCAAAATACTCAGAAAAGGGAATACAATTCATCCTCATTAACCGCTTTTCGATCCGAGCACATCAAAAATTGACTTTAAAGACCCTTTCTAGGCCAATCTAGATACATTTGGTGAGCTTGAAAGTGGATTTTTTCAGGTCTTCAGATACTCGTCATATTATATCAAAATACTCAGAAAAGGGAATACAATTCATCCTCATTAACCGCTTTTCGATCCGAGCACATCAAAAAATTGACTTTATTGTCTTATTGACTAGATACATTTGGTGAGCTTGAAAGTGGATTTTTTCAGGTCTTCAGATACTCGTCATATTATATCAAAATACTCAGAAAAGGGAATACAATTCATCCTCATTAACCGCTTTTCGATCCGAGCACATCAAAAAATTGACTTTATTGTCTTATTGACTAGATACATTTGGTGAGCTTGAAAGTGGATTTTTTCAGGTCTTCAGATACTCGTCATATTATATCAAAATACTCAGAAAAGGGAATACAATTCATCCTCATTAACCGCTTTTCGATCCGAGCACATCAAAAAAATTGACTTTATTGTCTTATTGACTAGATACATTTGGTGAGCTTGAAAGTGGATTTTTTCAGGTCTTCAGATACTCGTCATATTATATCAAAATACTCAGAAAAGGGAATACAATTCATCCTCATAACCGCTTTTCGATCCGAGCACATCAAAAATTGACTTTATTGTCTTATTGACTAGATACATTTGGTGAGCTTGAAAGTGGATTTTTTCAGGTCTTCAGATACTCGTCATATTATATCAAAATACTCAGAAAAGGGAATACAATTCATCCTCATTAACCGCTTTTCGATCCGAGCACATCAAAAAATTGACTTTAAAGACCCCTTTCTAGGCCAATCTAGATACATTTGGTGAGCTTGAAAGTGGATTTTTTCAGGTCTTCAGATACTCGTCATATTATATCAAAATACTCAGAAAAGGGAATACAATTCATCCTCATTAACCGCTTTTCGATCCGAGCACATCAAAAAATTGACTTTAATGTCTTATTGACTAGATACATTTGGTGAGCTTGAAAGTGGATTTTTTCAGGTCTTCAGATACTCGTCATATTATATCAAAATACTCAGAAAAGGGAATACAATTCATCCTCATTAACCGCTTTTCGATCCGAGCACATCAAAAAATTGACTTTATTGTCTTATTGACTAGATACATTTGGTGAGCTTGAAAGTGGATTTTTTCAGGTCTTCAGATACTCGTCATATTATATCAAAATACTCAGAAAAGGGAATACAATTCATCCTCATTAACCGCTTTTCGATCCGAGCACATCAAAAAATTGACTTTAAAGACCCTTTCTAGGCCAATCTAGATACATTTGGTGAGCTTGAAAGTGGATTTTTTCAGGTCTTCAGATACTCGTCATATTATATCAAAATACTCAGAAAAGGGAATACAATTCATCCTCATTAACCGCTTTTCGATCCGAGCACATCAAAAAATTGACTTTATTGTCTTATTGACTAGATACATTTGGTGAGCTTGAAAGTGGATTTTTTCAGGTCTTCAGATACTCGTCATATTATATCAAAATACTCAGAAAAGGGAATACAATTCATCCTCATTAACCGCTTTTCGATCCGAGCACATCAAAAATTGACTTTATTGTCTTATTGACTAGATACATTTGGTGAGCTTGAAAGTGGATTTTTTCAGGTCTTCAGATACTCGTCATATTATATCAAAATACTCAGAAAAGGGAATACAATTCATCCTCATTAACCGCTTTTCGATCCGAGCACATCAAAAATTGACTTTAAAGACCCTTTCTAGGCCAATCTAGATACATTTGGTGAGCTTGAAAGTGGATTTTTTCAGGTCTTCAGATACTCGTCATATTATATCAAAATACTCAGAAAAGGGAATACAATTCATCCTCATTAACCGCTTTTCGATCCGAGCACATCAAAAATTGACTTTAAAGACCCTTTCTAGGCCAATCTAGATACATTTGGTGAGCTTGAAAGTGGATTTTTTCAGGTCTTCAGATACTCGTCATATTATATCAAAATACTCAGAAAAGGGATACAATTCATCCTCATTAACCGCTTTTCGATCCGAGCACATCAAAAAATTGACTTTATTGTCTTATTGACTAGATACATTTGGTGAGCTTGAAAGTGGATTTTTTCAGGTCTTCAGATACTCGTCATATTATATCAAAATACTCAGAAAAGGGAATACAATTCATCCTCATTAACCGCTTTTCGATCCGAGCACATCAAAAAATTGACTTTATTGTCTTATTGACTAGATACATTTGGTGAGCTTGAAAGTGGATTTTTTCAGGTCTTCAGATACTCGTCATATTATATCAAAATACTCAGAAAAGGGAATACAATTCATCCTCATTAACCGCTTTTCGATCCGAGCACATCAAAAAATTGACTTTATTGTCTTATTGACTAGATACATTTGGTGAGCTTGAAAGTGGATTTTTTCAGGTCTTCAGATACTCGTCATATTATATCAAAATACTCAGAAAAGGGAATACAATTCATCCTCATTAACCGCTTTTCGATCCGAGCACATCAAAAAATTGACTTTAAAGACCCTTTCTAGGCCAATCTAGATACATTTGGTGAGCTTGAAAGTGGATTTTTTCAGGTCTTCAGATACTCGTCATATTATATCAAAATACTCAGAAAAGGGAATACAATTCATCCTCATTAACCGCTTTTCGATCCGAGCACATCAAAAAATTGACTTTAAAGACCCTTTCTAGGCCAATCTAGATACATTTGGTGAGCTTGAAAGTGGATTTTTTCAGGTCTTCAGATACTCGTCATATTATATCAAAATACTCAGAAAAGGGAATACAATTCATCCTCATTAACCGCTTTTCGATCCGAGCACATCAAAAAATTGACTTTAAAGACCCTTTCTAGGCCAATCTAGATACATTTGGTGAGCTTGAAAGTGGATTTTTTCAGGTCTTCAGATACTCGTCATATTATATCAAAATACTCAGAAAAGGGAATACAATTCATCCTCATTAACCGCTTTTCGATCCGAGCACATCAAAAAATTGACTTTAAAGACCCTTTCTAGGCCAATCTAGATACATTTGGTGAGCTTGAAAGTGGATTTTTTCAGGTCTTCAGATACTCGTCATATTATATCAAAATACTCAGAAAAGGGAATACAATTCATCCTCATTAACCGCTTTTCGATCCGAGCACATCAAAAAATTGACTTTATTGTCTTATTGACTAGATACATTTGGTGAGCTTGAAAGTGGATTTTTTCAGGTCTTCAGATACTCGTCATATTATATCAAAATACTCAGAAAAGGGAATACAATTCATCCTCATTAACCGCTTTTCGATCCGAGCACATCAAAAAATTGACTTTATTGTCTTATTGACTAGATACATTTGGTGAGCTTGAAAGTGGATTTTTTCAGGTCTTCAGATACTCGTCATATTATATCAAAATACTCAGAAAAGGGAATACAATTCATCCTCATTAACCGCTTTTCGATCCGAGCACATCAAAAAATTGACTTTATTGTCTTATTGACTAGATACATTTGGTGAGCTTGAAAGTGGATTTTTTCAGGTCTTCAGATACTCGTCATATTATATCAAAATACTCAGAAAAGGGAATACAATTCATCCTCATTAACCGCTTTTCGATCCGAGCACATCAAAAAATTGACTTTAAAGACCCTTTCTAGGCCAATCTAGATACATTTGGTGAGCTTGAAAGTGGATTTTTTCAGGTCTTCAGATACTCGTCATATTATATCAAAATACTCAGAAAAGGGAATACAATTCATCCTCATTAACCGCTTTTCGATCCGAGCACATCAAAAAATTGACTTTAAAGACCCTTTCTAGGCCAATCTAGATACATTTGGTGAGCTTGAAAGTGGATTTTTTCAGGTCTTCAGATACTCGTCATATTATATCAAAATACTCAGAAAAGGGAATACAATTCATCCTCATTAACCGCTTTTCGATCCGAGCACATCAAAAAATTGACTTTATTGTCTTATTGACTAGATACATTTGGTGAGCTTGAAAGTGGATTTTTTCAGGTCTTCAGATACTCGTCATATTATATCAAAATACTCAGAAAAGGGAATACAATTCATCCTCATTAACCGCTTTTCGATCCGAGCACATCAAAAAATTGACTTTAAAGACCCTTTCTAGGCCAATCTAGATACATTTGGTGAGCTTGAAAGTGGATTTTTTTCAGGTCTTCAGATACTCGTCATATTATATCAAAATACTCAGAAAAGGGAATACAATTCATCCTCATTAACCGCTTTTCGATCCGAGCACATCAAAAAATTGACTTTAAAGACCCTTTCTAGGCCAATCTAGATACATTTGGTGAGCTTGAAAGTGGATTTTTTCAGGTCTTCAGATACTCGTCATATTATATCAAAATACTCAGAAAAGGGAATACAATTCATCCTCATTAACCGCTTTTCGATCCGAGCACATCAAAAAATTGACTTTATTGTCTTATTGACTAGATACATTTGGTGAGCTTGAAAGTGGATTTTTTCAGGTCTTCAGATACTCGTCATATTATATCAAAATACTCAGAAAAGGGAATACAATTCATCCTCATTAACCGCTTTTCGATCCGAGCACATCAAAAAATTGACTTTATTGTCTTATTGACTAGATACATTTGGTGAGCTTGAAAGTGGATTTTTTCAGGTCTTCAGATACTCGTCATATTATATCAAAATACTCAGAAAAGGGAATACAATTCATCCTCATTAACCGCTTTTCGATCCGAGCACATCAAAAAATTGACTTTATTGTCTTATTGACTAGATACATTTGGTGAGCTTGAAAGTGGATTTTTTCAGGTCTTCAGATACTCGTCATATTATATCAAAATACTCAGAAAAGGGAATACAATTCATCCTCATTAACCGCTTTTCGATCCGAGCACATCAAAAAATTGACTTTATTGTCTTATTGACTAGATACATTTGGTGAGCTTGAAAGTGGATTTTTTCAGGTCTTCAGATACTCGTCATATTATATCAAAATACTCAGAAAAGGGAATACAATTCATCCTCATTAACCGCTTTTCGATCCGAGCACATCAAAAAATTGACTTTAAAGACCCTTTCTAGGCCAATCTAGATACATTTGGTGAGCTTGAAAGTGGATTTTTTCAGGTCTTCAGATACTCGTCATATTATATCAAAATACTCAGAAAAGGGAATACAATTCATCCTCATTAACCGCTTTTCGATCCGAGCACATCAAAAAATTGACTTTATTGTCTTATTGACTAGATACATTTGGTGAGCTTGAAAGTGGATTTTTTCAGGTCTTCAGATACTCGTCATATTATATCAAAATACTCAGAAAAGGGAATACAATTCATCCTCATTAACCGCTTTTCGATCCGAGCACATCAAAAAATTGACTTTAAAGACCCTTTCTAGGCCAATCTAGATACATTTGGTGAGCTTGAAAGTGGATTTTTTCAGGTCTTCAGATACTCGTCATATTATATCAAAATACTCAGAAAAGGGAATACAATTCATCCTCATTAACCGCTTTTCGATCCGAGCACATCAAAAAATTGACTTTATTGTCTTATTGACTAGATACATTTGGTGAGCTTGAAAGTGGATTTTTTCAGGTCTTCAGATACTCGTCATATTATATCAAAATACTCAGAAAAGGGAATACAATTCATCCTCATTAACCGCTTTTCGATCCGAGCACATCAAAAAATTGACTTTAAAGACCCTTTCTAGGCCAATCTAGATACATTTGGTGTGCTTGAAAGTGGATTTTTTCAGGTCTTCAGATACTCGTCATATTATATCAAAATACTCAGAAAAGGGAATACAATTCATCCTCATTAACCGCTTTTCGATCCGAGCACATCAAAAAATTGACTTTAAAGACCCTTTCTAGGCCAATCTAGATACATTTGGTGAGCTTGAAAGTGGATTTTTTCAGGTCTTCAGATACTCGTCATATTATATCAAAATACTCAGAAAAGGGAATACAATTCATCCTCATTAACCGCTTTTCGATCCGAGCACATCAAAAAATTGACTTTATTGTCTTATTGACTAGATACATTTGGTGAGCTTGAAAGTGGATTTTTTCAGGTCTTCAGATACTCGTCATATTATATCAAAATACTCAGAAAAGGGAATACAATTCATCCTCATTAACCGCTTTTCGATCCGAGCACATCAAAAAATTGACTTTATTGTCTTATTGACTAGATACATTTGGTGAGCTTGAAAGTGGATTTTTTCAGGTCTTCAGATACTCGTCATATTATATCAAAATACTCAGAAAAGGGAATACAATTCATCCTCATTAACCGCTTTTCGATCCGAGCACATCAAAAAATTGACTTTATTGTCTTATTGACTAGATACATTTGGTGAGCTTGAAAGTGGATTTTTTCAGGTCTTCAGATACTCGTCATATTATATCAAAATACTCAGAAAAGGGAATACAATTCATCCTCATTAACCGCTTTTCGATCCGAGCACATCAAAAAATTGACTTTAAAGACCCTTTCTAGGCCAATCTAGATACATTTGGTGAGCTTGAAAGTGGATTTTTTCAGGTCTTCAGATACTCGTCATATTATATCAAAATACTCAGAAAAGGGAATACAATTCATCCTCATTAACCGCTTTTCGATCCGAGCACATCAAAAAATTGACTTTATTGTCTTATTGACTAGATACATTTGGTGAGCTTGAAAGTGGATTTTTTCAGGTCTTCAGATACTCGTCATATTATATCAAAATACTCAGAAAAGGGAATACAATTCATCCTCATTAACCGCTTTTCGATCCGAGCACATCAAAAAATTGACTTTAAAGACCCTTTCTAGGCCAATCTAGATACATTTGGTGAGCTTGAAAGTGGATTTTTTCAGGTCTTCAGATACTCGTCATATTATATCAAAATACTCAGAAAAGGGAATACAATTCATCCTCATTAACCGCTTTTCGATCCGAGCACATCAAAAAATTGACTTTAAAGACCCTTTCTAGGCCAATCTAGATACATTTGGTGAGCTTGAAAGTGGATTTTTTCAGGTCTTCAGATACTCGTCATATTATATCAAAATACTCAGAAAAGGGAATACAATTCATCCTCATTAACCGCTTTTCGATCCGAGCACATCAAAAAATTGACTTTATTGTCTTATTGACTAGATACATTTGGTGAGCTTGAAAGCGGATTTTTTCAGGTCTTCAGATACTCGTCATATTATATCAAAATACTCAGAAAAGGGAATACAATTCATCCTCATTAACCGCTTTTCGATCCGAGCACATCAAAAAATTGACTTTAAAGACCCTTTCTAGGCCAATCTAGATACATTTGGTGAGCTTGAAAGTGGATTTTTTCAGGTCTTCAGATACTCGTCATATTATATCAAAATACTCAGAAAAGGGAATACAATTCATCCTCATTAACCGCTTTTCGATCCGAGCACATCAAAAAATTGACTTTATTGTCTTATTGACTAGATACATTTGGTGAGCTTGAAAGTGGATTTTTTCAGGTCTTCAGATACTCGTCATATTATATCAAAATACTCAGAAAAGGGAATACAATTCATCCTCATTAACCGGTTTTCGATCCGAGCACATCAAAAAATTGACTTTAAAGACCCTTTCTAGGCCAATCTAGATACATTTGGTGAGCTTGAAAGTGGATTTTTTCAGGTCTTCAGATACTCGTCATATTATATCAAAATACTCAGAAAAGGGAATACAATTCATCCTCATTAACCGCTTTTCGATCCGAGCACATCAAAAAATTGACTTTATTGTCTTATTGACTAGATACATTTGGTGAGCTTGAAAGTGGATTTTTTCAGGTCTTCAGATACTCGTCATATTATATCAAAATACTCAGAAAAGGGAATACAATTCATCCTCATTAACCGCTTTTCGATCCGAGCACATCAAAAAATTGACTTTAAAGACCCTTTCTAGGCCAATCTAGATACATTTGGTGAGCTTGAAAGTGGATTTTTTCAGGTCTTCAGATACTCGTCATATTATATCAAAATACTCAGAAAAGGGAATACAATTCATCCTCATTAACCGCTTTTCGATCCGAGCACATCAAAAAATTGACTTTATTGTCTTATTGACTAGATACATTTGGTGAGCTTGAAAGTGGATTTTTTCAGGTCTTCAGATACTCGTCATATTATATCAAAATACTCAGAAAAGGGAATACAATTCATCCTCATTAACCGCTTTTCGATCCGAGCACATCAAAAAATTGACTTTATTGTCTTATTGACTAGATACATTTGGTGAGCTTGAAAGTGGATTTTTTCAGGTCTTCAGATACTCGTCATATTATATCAAAATACTCAGAAAAGGGAATACAATTCATCCTCATTAACCGCTTTTCGATCCGAGCACATCAAAAAATTGACTTTATTGTCTTATTGACTAGATACATTAGGTGAGCTTGAAAGTGGATTTTTTCAGGTCTTCAGATACTCGTCATATTATATCAAAATACTCAGAAAAGGGAATACAATTCATCCTCATTAACCGCTTTTCGATCCGAGCACATCAAAAAATTGACTTTATTGTCTTATTGACTAGATACATTTGGTGAGCTTGAAAGTGGATTTTTTCAGGTCTTCAGATACTCGTCATATTATATCAAAATACTCAGAAAAGGGAATACAATTCATCCTCATTAACCGCTTTTCGATCCGAGCACATCAAAAAATTGACTTTATTGTCTTATTGACTAGATACATTTGGTGAGCTTGAAAGTGGATTTTTTCAGGTCTTCAGATACTCGTCATATTATATCAAAATACTCAGAAAAGGGAATACAATTCATCCTCATTAACCGCTTTTCGATCCGAGCACATCAAAAAATTGACTTTATTGTCTTATTGACTAGATACATTTGGTGAGCTTGAAAGTGGATTTTTTCAGGTCTTCAGATACTCGTCATATTATATCAAAATACTCAGAAAAGGGAATACAATTCATCCTCATTAACCGCTTTTCGATCCGAGCACATCAAAAAATTGACTTTATTGTCTTATTGACTAGATACATTTGGTGAGCTTGAAAGTGGATTTTTTCAGGTCTTCAGATACTCGTCATATTATATCAAAATACTCAGAAAAGGGAATACAATTCATCCTCATTAACCGCTTTTCGATCCGAGCACATCAAAAAATTGACTTTATTGTCTTATTGACTAGATACATTTGGTGAGCTTGAAAGTGGATTTTTTCAGGTCTTCAGATACTCGTCATATTATATCAAAATACTCAGAAAAGGGAATACAATTCATCCTCATTAACCGCTTTTCGATCCGAGCACATCAAAAAATTGACTTTATTGTCTTATTGACTAGATACATTTGGTGAGCTTGAAAGTGGATTTTTTCAGGTCTTCAGATACTCGTCATATTATATCAAAATACTCAGAAAAGGGAATACAATTCATCCTCATTAACCGCTTTTCGATCCGAGCACATCAAAAAATTGACTTTAAAGACCCTTTCTAGGCCAATCTAGATACATTTGGTGAGCTTGAAAGTGGATTTTTTCAGGTCTTCAGATACTCGTCATATTATATCAAAATACTCAGAAAAGGGAATACAATTCATCCTCATTAACCGCTTTTCGATCCGAGCACATCAAAAAATTGACTTTAAAGACCCTTTCTAGGCCAATCTAGATACATTTGGTGAGCTTGAAAGTGGATTTTTTCAGGTCTTCAGATACTCGTCATATTATATCAAAATACTCAGAAAAGGGAATACAATTCATCCTCATTAACCGCTTTTCGATCCGAGCACATCAAAAAATTGACTTTATTGTCTTATTGACTAGATACATTTGGTGAGCTTGAAAGTGGATTTTTTCAGGTCTTCAGATACTCGTCATATTATATCAAAATACTCAGAAAAGGGAATACAATTCATCCTCATTAACCGCTTTTCGATCCGAGCACATCAAAAAATTGACTTTAAAGACCCTTTCTAGGCCAATCTAGATACATTTGGTGAGCTTGAAAGTGGATTTTTTCAGGTCTTCAGATACTCGTCATATTATATCAAAATACTCAGAAAAGGGAATACAATTCATCCTCATTAACCGCTTTTCGATCCGAGCACATCAAAAAATTGACTTTATTGTCTTATTGACTAGATACATTTGGTGAGCTTGAAAGTGGATTTTTTCAGGTCTTCAGATACTCGTCATATTATATCAAAATACTCAGAAAAGGGAATACAATTCATCCTCATTAACCGCTTTTCGATCCGAGCACATCAAAAAATTGACTTTATTGTCTTATTGACTAGATACATTTGGTGAGCTTGAAAGTGGATTTTTTCAGGTCTTCAGATACTCGTCATATTATATCAAAATACTCAGAAAAGGGAATACAATTCATCCTCATTAACCGCTTTTCGATCCGAGCACATCAAAAAATTGACTTTAAAGACCCTTTCTAGGCCAATCTAGATACATTTGGTGAGCTTGAAAGTGGATTTTTTCAGGTCTTCAGATACTCGTCATATTATATCAAAATACTCAGAAAAGGGAATACAATTCATCCTCATTAACCGCTTTTCGATCCGAGCACATCAAAAAATTGACTTTATTGTCTTATTGTCTAGATACATTTGGTGAGCTTGAAAGTGGATTTTTTCAGGTCTTCAGATACTCGTCATATTATATCAAAATACTCAGAAAAGGGAATACAATTCATCCTCATTAACCGCTTTTCGATCCGAGCACATCAAAAAATTGACTTTATTGTCTTATTGACTAGATACATTTGGTGAGCTTGAAAGTGGATTTTTTCAGGTCTTCAGATACTCGTCATATTATATCAAAATACTCAGAAAAGGGAATACAATTCATCCTCATTAACCGCTTTTCGATCCGAGCACATCAAAAAATTGACTTTATTGTCTTATTGACTAGATACATTTGGTGAGCTTGAAAGTGGATTTTTTCAGGTCTTCAGATACTCGTCATATTATATCAAAATACTCAGAAAAGGGAATACAATTCATCCTCATTAACCGCTTTTCGATCCGAGCACATCAAAAAATTGACTTTATTGTCTTATTGACTATAGATACATTTGGTGAGCTTGAAAGTGGATTTTTTCAGGTCTTCAGATACTCGTCATATTATATCAAAATACTCAGAAAAGGGAATACAATTCATCCTCATTAACCGCTTTTCGATCCGAGCACATCAAAAAATTGACTTTAAAGACCCTTTCTAGGCCAATCTAGATACATTTGGTGAGCTTGAAAGTGGATTTTTTCAGGTCTTCAGATACTCGTCATATTATATCAAAATACTCAGAAAAGGGAATACAATTCATCCTCATTAACCGCTTTTCGATCCGAGCACATCAAAAAATTGACTTTAAAGACCCTTTCTAGGCCAATCTAGATACATTTGGTGAGCTTGAAAGTGGATTTTTTCAGGTCTTCAGATACTCGTCATATTATATCAAAATACTCAGAAAAGGGAATACAATTCATCCTCATTAACCGCTTTTCGATCCGAGCACATCAAAAAATTGACTTTATTGTCTTATTGACTAGATACATTTGGTGAGCTTGAAAGTGGATTTTTTCAGGTCTTCAGATACTCGTCATATTATATCAAAATACTCAGAAAAGGGAATACAATTCATCCTCATTAACCGCTTTTCGATCCGAGCACATCAAAAAATTGACTTTATTGTCTTATTGACTAGATACATTTGGTGAGCTTGAAAGTGGATTTTTTCAGGTCTTCAGATACTCGTCATATTATATCAAAATACTCAGAAAAGGGAATACAATTCATCCTCATTAACCGCTTTTCGATCCGAGCACATCAAAAAATTGACTTTATTGTCTTATTGACTAGATACATTTGGTGAGCTTGAAAGTGGATTTTTTCAGGTCTTCAGATACTCGTCATATTATATCAAAATACTCAGAAAAGGGAATACAATTCATCCTCATTAACCGCTTTTCGATCCGAGCACATCAAAAAATTGACTTTATTGTCTTATTGACTAGATACATTTGGTGAGCTTGAAAGTGGATTTTTTCAGGTCTTCAGATACTCGTCATATTATATCAAAATACTCAGAAAAGGGAATACAATTCATCCTCATTAACCGCTTTTCGATCCGAGCACATCAAAAAATTGACTTTATTGTCTTATTGACTAGATACATTTGGTGAGCTTGAAAGTGGATTTTTTCAGGTCTTCAGATACTCGTCATATTATATCAAAATACTCAGAAAAGGGAATACAATTCATCCTCATTAACCGCTTTTCGATCCGAGCACATCAAAAAATTGACTTTAAAGACCCTTTCTAGGCCAATCTAGATACATTTGGTGAGCTTGAAAGTGGATTTTTTCAGGTCTTCAGATACTCGTCATATTATATCAAAATACTCAGAAAAGGGAATACAATTCATCCTCATTAACCGCTTTTCGATCCGAGCACATCAAAAAATTGACTTTAAAGACCCTTTCTAGGCCAATCTAGATACATTTGGTGAGCTTGAAAGTGGATTTTTTCAGGTCTTCAGATACTCGTCATATTATATCAAAATACTCAGAAAAGGGAATACAATTCATCCTCATTAACCGCTTTTCGATCCGAGCACATCAAAAAATTGACTTTATTGTCTTATTGACTAGATACATTTGGTGAGCTTGAAAGTGGATTTTTTCAGGTCTTCAGATACTCGTCATATTATATCAAAATACTCAGAAAAGGGAATACAATTCATCCTCATTAACCGCTTTTCGATCCGAGCACATCAAAAAATTGACTTTATTGTCTTATTGACTAGATACATTTGGTGAGCTTGAAAGTGGATTTTTTCAGGTCTTCAGATACTCGTCATATTATATCAAAATACTCAGAAAAGGGAATACAATTCATCCTCATTAACCGCTTTTCGATCCGAGCACATCAAAAAATTGACTTTAAAGACCCTTTCTAGGCCAATCTAGATACATTTGGTGAGCTTGAAAGTGGATTTTTTCAGGTCTTCAGATACTCGTCATATTATATCAAAATACTCAGAAAAGGGAATACAATTCATCCTCATTAACCGCTTTTCGATCCGAGCACATCAAAAAATTGACTTGATTGTCTTATTGACTAGATACATTTGGTGAGCTTGAAAGTGGATTTTTTCAGGTCTTCAGATACTCGTCATATTATATCAAAATACTCAGAAAAGGGAATACAATTCATCCTCATTAACCGCTTTTCGATCCGAGCACATCAAAAAATTGACTTTAAAGACCCTTTCTAGGCCAATCTAGATACATTTGGTGAGCTTGAAAGTGGATTTTTTCAGGTCTTCAGATACTCGTCATATTATATCAAAATACTCAGAAAAGGGAATACAATTCATCCTCATTAACCGCTTTTCGATCCGAGCACATCAAAAAATTGACTTTAAAGACCCTTTCTAGGCCAATCTAGATACATTTGGTGAGCTTGAAAGTGGATTTTTTCAGGTCTTCAGATACTCGTCATATTATATCAAAATACTCAGAAAAGGGAATACAATTCATCCTCATTAACCGCTTTTCGATCCGAGCACATCAAAAAATTGACTTTATTGTCTTATTGACTAGATACATTTGGTGAGCTTGAAAGTGGATTTTTTCAGGTCTTCAGATACTCGTCATATTATATCAAAATACTCAGAAAAGGGAATACAATTCATCCTCATTAACCGCTTTTCGATCCGAGCACATCAAAAAATTGACTTTAAAGACCCTTTCTAGGCCAATCTAGATACATTTGGTGAGCTTGAAAGTGGATTTTTTCAGGTCTTCAGATACTCGTCATATTATATCAAAATACTCAGAAAAGGGAATACAATTCATCCTCATTAACCGCTTTTCGATCCGAGCACATCAAAAAATTGACTTTAAAGACCCTTTCTAGGCCAATCTAGATACATTTGGTGAGCTTGAAAGTGGATTTTTTCAGGTCTTCAGATACTCGTCATATTATATCAAAATACTCAGAAAAGGGAATACAATTCATCCTCATTAACCGCTTTTCGATCCGAGCACATCAAAAAATTGACTTTATTGTCTTATTGACTAGATACATTTGGTGAGCTTGAAAGTGGATTTTTTCAGGTCTTCAGATACTCGTCATATTATATCAAAATACTCAGAAAAGGGAATACAATTCATCCTCATTAACCGCTTTTCGATCCGAGCACATCAAAAAATTGACTTTATTGTCTTATTGACTAGATACATTTGGTGAGCTTGAAAGTGGATTTTTTCAGGTCTTCAGATACTCGTCATATTATATCAAAATACTCAGAAAAGGGAATACAATTCATCCTCATTAACCGCTTTTCGATCCGAGCACATCAAAAAATTGACTTTAAAGACCCTTTCTAGGCCAATCTAGATACATTTGGTGAGCTTGAAAGTGGATTTTTTCAGGTCTTCAGATACTCGTCATATTATATCAAAATACTCAGAAAAGGGAATACAATTCATCCTCATTAACCGCTTTTCGATCCGAGCACATCAAAAAATTGACTTTATTGTCTTATTGACTAGATACATTTGGTGAGCTTGAAAGTGGATTTTTTCAGGTCTTCAGATACTCGTCATATTATATCAAAATACTCAGAAAAGGGAATACAATTCATCCTCATTAACCGCTTTTCGATCCGAGCACATCAAAAAATTGACTTTAAAGACCCTTTCTAGGCCAATCTAGATACATTTGGTGAGCTTGAAAGTGGATTTTTTCAGGTCTTCAGATACTCGTCATATTATATCAAAATACTCAGAAAAGGGAATACAATTCATCCTCATTAACCGCTTTTCGATCCGAGCACATCAAAAAATTGACTTTATTGTCTTATTGACTAGATACATTTGGTGAGCTTGAAAGTGGATTTTTTCAGGTCTTCAGATACTCGTCATATTATATCAAAATACTCAGAAAAGGGAATACAATTCATCCTCATTAACCGCTTTTCGATCCGAGCACATCAAAAAATTGACTTTATTGTCTTATTGACTAGATACATTTGGTGAGCTTGAAAGTGGATTTTTTCAGGTCTTCAGATACTCGTCATATTATATCAAAATACTCAGAAAAGGGAATACAATTCATCCTCATTAACCGCTTTTCGATCCGAGCACATCAAAAAATTGACTTTAAAGACCCTTTCTAGGCCAATCTAGATACATTTGGTGAGCTTGAAAGTGGATTTTTTCAGGTCTTCAGATACTCGTCATATTATATCAAAATACTCAGAAAAGGGAATACAATTCATCCTCATTAACCGCTTTTCGATCCGAGCACATCAAAAAATTGACTTGATTGTCTTATTGACTAGATACATTTGGTGAGCTTGAAAGTGGATTTTTTCAGGTCTTCAGATACTCGTCATATTATATCAAAATACTCAGAAAAGGGAATACAATTCATCCTCATTAACCGCTTTTCGATCCGAGCACATCAAAAAATTGACTTTAAAGACCCTTTCTAGGCCAATCTAGATACATTTGGTGAGCTTGAAAGTGGATTTTTTCAGGTCTTCAGATACTCGTCATATTATATCAAAATACTCAGAAAAGGGAATACAATTCATCCTCATTAACCGCTTTTCGATCCGAGCACATCAAAAAATTGACTTTATTGTCTTATTGACTAGATACATTTGGTGAGCTTGAAAGTGGATTTTTTCAGGTCTTCAGATACTCGTCATATTATATCAAAATACTCAGAAAAGGGAATACAATTCATCCTCATTAACCGCTTTTCGATCCGAGCACATCAAAAAATTGACTTTATTGTCTTATTGACTAGATACATTTGGTGAGCTTGAAAGTGGATTTTTTCAGGTCTTCAGATACTCGTCATATTATATCAAAATACTCAGAAAAGGGAATACAATTCATCCTCATTAACCGCTTTTCGATCCGAGCACATCAAAAAATTGACTTTAAAGACCCTTTCTAGGCCAATCTAGATACATTTGGTGAGCTTGAAAGTGGATTTTTTCAGGTCTTCAGATACTCGTCATATTATATCAAAATACTCAGAAAAGGGAATACAATTCATCCTCATTAACCGCTTTTCGATCCGAGCACATCAAAAAATTGACTTGATTGTCTTATTGACTAGATACATTTGGTGAGCTTGAAAGTGGATTTTTTCAGGTCTTCAGATACTCGTCATATTATATCAAAATACTCAGAAAAGGGAATACAATTCATCCTCATTAACCGCTTTTCGATCCGAGCACATCAAAAAATTGACTTTAAAGACCCTTTCTAGGCCAATCTAGATACATTTGGTGAGCTTGAAAGTGGATTTTTTCAGGTCTTCAGATACTCGTCATATTATATCAAAATACTCAGAAAAGGGAATACAATTCATCCTCATTAACCGCTTTTCGATCCGAGCACATCAAAAAATTGACTTTAAAGACCCTTTCTAGGCCAATCTAGATACATTTGGTGAGCTTGAAAGTGGATTTTTTCAGGTCTTCAGATACTCGTCATATTATATCAAAATACTCAGAAAAGGGAATACAATTCATCCTCATTAACCGCTTTTCGATCCGAGCACATCAAAAAATTGACTTTATTGTCTTATTGACTAGATACATTTGGTGAGCTTGAAAGTGGATTTTTTCAGGTCTTCAGATACTCGTCATATTATATCAAAATACTCAGAAAAGGGAATACAATTCATCCTCATTAACCGCTTTTCGATCCGAGCACATCAAAAAATTGACTTTAAAGACCCTTTCTAGGCCAATCTAGATACATTTGGTGAGCTTGAAAGTGGATTTTTTCAGGTCTTCAGATACTCGTCATATTATATCAAAATACTCAGAAAAGGGAATACAATTCATCCTCATTAACCGCTTTTCGATCCGAGCACATCAAAAAATTGACTTTATTGTCTTATTGTCTAGATACATTTGGTGAGCTTGAAAGTGGATTTTTTCAGGTCTTCAGATACTCGTCATATTATATCAAAATACTCAGAAAAGGGAATACAATTCATCCTCATTAACCGCTTTTCGATCCGAGCACATCAAAAAATTGACTTTATTGTCTTATTGACTAGATACATTTGGTGAGCTTGAAAGTGGATTTTTTCAGGTCTTCAGATACTCGTCATATTATATCAAAATACTCAGAAAAGGGAATACAATTCATCCTCATTAACCGCTTTTCGATCCGAGCACATCAAAAAATTGACTTTATTGTCTTATTGACTAGATACATTTGGTGAGCTTGAAAGTGGATTTTTTCAGGTCTTCAGATACTCGTCATATTATATCAAAATACTCAGAAAAGGGAATACAATTCATCCTCATTAACCGCTTTTCGATCCGAGCACATCAAAAAATTGACTTTAAAGACCCTTTCTAGGCCAATCTAGATACATTTGGTGAGCTTGAAAGTGGATTTTTTCAGGTCTTCAGATACTCGTCATATTATATCAAAATACTCAGAAAAGGGAATACAATTCATCCTCATTAACCGCTTTTCGATCCGAGCACATCAAAAAATTGACTTTATTGTCTTATTGTCTAGATACATTTGGTGAGCTTGAAAGTGGATTTTTTCAGGTCTTCAGATACTCGTCATATTATATCAAAATACTCAGAAAAGGGAATACAATTCATCCTCATTAACCGCTTTTCGATCCGAGCACATCAAAAAATTGACTTTATTGTCTTATTGACTAGATACATTTGGTGAGCTTGAAAGTGGATTTTTTCAGGTCTTCAGATACTCGTCATATTATATCAAAATACTCAGAAAAGGGAATACAATTCATCCTCATTAACCGCTTTTCGATCCGAGCACATCAAAAAATTGACTTTAAAGACCCATTTACTAGATACATTTGGTGAGCTTGAAAGTGGATTTTTTCAGGTCTTCAGATACTCGTCATATTATATCAAAATACTCAGAAAAGGGAATACAATTCATCCTCATTAACCGCTTTTCGATCCGAGCACATCAAAAAATTGACTTTAAAGACCCTTTCTAGGCCAATCTAGATACATTTGGTGAGCTTGAAAGTGGATTTTTTCAGGTCTTCAGATACTCGTCATATTATATCAAAATACTCAGAAAAGGGAATACAATTCATCCTCATTAACCGCTTTTCGATCCGAGCACATCAAAAAATTGACTTTAAAGACCCTTTCTAGGCCAATCTAGATACATTTGGTGAGCTTGAAAGTGGATTTTTTCAGGTCTTCAGATACTCGTCATATTATATCAAAATACTCAGAAAAGGGAATACAATTCATCCTCATTAACCGCTTTTCGATCCGAGCACATCAAAAAATTGACTTTATTGTCTTATTGACTAGATACATTTGGTGAGCTTGAAAGTGGATTTTTTCAGGTCTTCAGATACTCGTCATATTATATCAAAATACTCAGAAAAGGGAATACAATTCATCCTCATTAACCGCTTTTCGATCCGAGCACATCAAAAAATTGACTTTATTGTCTTATTGACTAGATACATTTGGTGAGCTTGAAAGTGGATTTTTTCAGGTCTTCAGATACTCGTCATATTATATCAAAATACTCAGAAAAGGGAATACAATTCATCCTCATTAACCGCTTTTCGATCCGAGCACATCAAAAAATTGACTTTAAAGACCCTTTCTAGGCCAATCTAGATACATTTGGTGAGCTTGAAAGTGGATTTTTTCAGGTCTTCAGATACTCGTCATATTATATCAAAATACTCAGAAAAGGGAATACAATTCATCCTCATTAACCGCTTTTCGATCCGAGCACATCAAAAAATTGACTTTAAAGACCCTTTCTAGGCCAATCTAGATACATTTGGTGAGCTTGAAAGTGGATTTTTTCAGGTCTTCAGATACTCGTCATATTATATCAAAATACTCAGAAAAGGGAATACAATTCATCCTCATTAACCGCTTTTCGATCCGAGCACATCAAAAAATTGACTTTAAAGACCCTTTCTAGGCCAATCTAGATACATTTGGTGAGCTTGAAAGTGGATTTTTTCAGGTCTTCAGATACTCGTCATATTATATCAAAATACTCAGAAAAGGGAATACAATTCATCCTCATTAACCGCTTTTCGATCCGAGCACATCAAAAAATTGACTTTATTGTCTTATTTACTAGATACATTTGGTGAGCTTGAAAGTGGATTTTTTCAGGTCTTCAGATACTCGTCATATTATATCAAAATACTCAGAAAAGGGAATACAATTCATCCTCATTAACCGCTTTTCGATCCGAGCACATCAAAAAATTGACTTTAAAGACCCTTTCTAGGCCAATCTAGATACATTTGGTGAGCTTGAAAGTGGATTTTTTCAGGTCTTCAGATACTCGTCATATTATATCAAAATACTCAGAAAAGGGAATACAATTCATCCTCATTAACCGCTTTTCGATCCGAGCACATCAAAAAATTGACTTTAAAGACCCTTTCTAGGCCAATCTAGATACATTTGGTGAGCTTGAAAGTGGATTTTTTCAGGTCTTCAGATACTCGTCATATTATATCAAAATACTCAGAAAAGGGAATACAATTCATCCTCATTAACCGCTTTTCGATCCGAGCACATCAAAAAATTGACTTTAAAGACCCTTTCTAGGCCAATCTAGATACATTTGGTGAGCTTGAAAGTGGATTTTTTCAGGTCTTCAGATACTCGTCATATTATATCAAAATACTCAGAAAAGGGAATACAATTCATCCTCATAAACCGCTTTTCGATCCGAGCACATCAAAAAATTGACTTTAAAGACCCTTTCTAGGCCAATCTAGATACATTTGGTGAGCTTGAAAGTGGATTTTTTCAGGTCTTCAGATACTCGTCATATTATATCAAAATACTCAGAAAAGGGAATACAATTCATCCTCATTAACCGCTTTTCGATCCGAGCACATCAAAAAATTGACTTTATTGTCTTATTGACTAGATACATTTGGTGAGCTTGAAAGTGGATTTTTTCAGGTCTTCAGATACTCGTCATATTATATCAAAATACTCAGAAAAGGGAATACAATTCATCCTCATTAACCGCTTTTCGATCCGAGCACATCAAAAAATTGACTTTAAAGACCCTTTCTAGGCCAATCTAGATACATTTGGTGAGCTTGAAAGTGGATTTTTTCAGGTCTTCAGATACTCGTCATATTATATCAAAATACTCAGAAAAGGGAATACAATTCATCCTCATTAACCGCTTTTCGATCCGAGCACATCAAAAAATTGACTTTATTGTCTTATTGACTAGATACATTTGGTGAGCTTGAAAGTGGATTTTTTCAGGTCTTCAGATACTCGTCATATTATATCAAAATACTCAGAAAAGGGAATACAATTCATCCTCATTAACCGCTTTTCGATCCGAGCACATCAAAAAATTGACTTTATTGTCTTATTGACTAGATACATTTGGTGAGCTTGAAAGTGGATTTTTTCAGGTCTTCAGATACTCGTCATATTATATCAAAATACTCAGAAAAGGGAATACAATTCATCCTCATTAACCGCTTTTCGATCCGAGCACATCAAAAAATTGACTTTATTGTCTTATTGACTAGATACATTTGGTGAGCTTGAAAGTGGATTTTTTCAGGTCTTCAGATACTCGTCATATTATATCAAAATACTCAGAAAAGGGAATACAATTCATCCTCATTAACCGCTTTTCGATCCGAGCACATCAAAAAATTGACTTTATTGTCTTATTGACTAGATACATTTGGTGAGCTTGAAAGTGGATTTTTTCAGGTCTTCAGATACTCGTCATATTATATCAAAATACTCAGAAAAGGGAATACAATTCATCCTCATTAACCGCTTTTCGATCCGAGCACATCAAAAAATTGACTTTATTGTCTTATTGACTAGATACATTTGGTGAGCTTGAAAGTGGATTTTTTCAGGTCTTCAGATACTCGTCATATTATATCAAAATACTCAGAAAAGGGAATACAATTCATCCTCATTAACCGCTTTTCGATCCGAGCACATCAAAAAATTGACTTTAAAGACCCTTTCTAGGCCAATCTAGATACATTTGGTGAGCTTGAAAGTGGATTTTTTCAGGTCTTCAGATACTCGTCATATTATATCAAAATACTCAGAAAAGGGAATACAATTCATCCTCATTAACCGCTTTTCGATCCGAGCACATCAAAAAATTGACTTTATTGTCTTATTGACTAGATACATTTGGTGAGCTTGAAAGTGGATTTTTTCAGGTCTTCAGATACTCGTCATATTATATCAAAATACTCAGAAAAGGGAATACAATTCATCCTCATTAACCGCTTTTCGATCCGAGCACATCAAAAAATTGACTTTAAAGACCCTTTCTAGGCCAATCTAGATACATTTGGTGAGCTTGAAAGTGGATTTTTTCAGGTCTTCAGATACTCGTCATATTATATCAAAATACTCAGAAAAGGGAATACAATTCATCCTCATTAACCGCTTTTCGATCCGAGCACATCAAAAAATTGACTTTATTGTCTTATTGACTAGATACATTTGGTGAGCTTGAAAGTGGATTTTTTCAGGTCTTCAGATACTCGTCATATTATATCAAAATACTCAGAAAAGGGAATACAATTCATCCTCATTAACCGCTTTTCGATCCGAGCACATCAAAAAATTGACTTTAAAGACCCTTTCTAGGCCAATCTAGATACATTTGGTGAGCTTGAAAGTGGATTTTTTCAGGTCTTCAGATACTCGTCATATTATATCAAAATACTCAGAAAAGGGAATACAATTCATCCTCATTAACCGCTTTTCGATCCGAGCACATCAAAAAATTGACTTTATTGTCTTATTGACTAGATACATTTGGTGAGCTTGAAAGTGGATTTTTTCAGGTCTTCAGATACTCGTCATATTATATCAAAATACTCAGAAAAGGGAATACAATTCATCCTCATTAACCGCTTTTCGATCCGAGCACATCAAAAAATTGACTTTAAAGACCCTTTCTAGGCCAATCTAGATACATTTGGTGAGCTTGAAAGTGGATTTTTTCAGGTCTTCAGATACTCGTCATATTATATCAAAATACTCAGAAAAGGGAATACAATTCATCCTCATTAACCGCTTTTCGATCCGAGCACATCAAAAAATTGACTTTATTGTCTTATTGACTAGATACATTTGGTGAGCTTGAAAGTGGATTTTTTCAGGTCTTCAGATACTCGTCATATTATATCAAAATACTCAGAAAAGGGAATACAATTCATCCTCATTAACCGCTTTTCGATCCGAGCACATCAAAAAATTGACTTTATTGTCTTATTGACTAGATACATTTGGTGAGCTTGAAAGTGGATTTTTTCAGGTCTTCAGATACTCGTCATATTATATCAAAATACTCAGAAAAGGGAATACAATTCATCCTCATTAACCGCTTTTCGATCCGAGCACATCAAAAAATTGACTTTAAAGACCCTTTCTAGGCCAATCTAGATACATTTGGTGAGCTTGAAAGTGGATTTTTTCAGGTCTTCAGATACTCGTCATATTATATCAAAATACTCAGAAAAGGGAATACAATTCATCCTCATTAACCGCTTTTCGATCCGAGCACATCAAAAAATTGACTTTATTGTCTTATTGACTAGATACATTTGGTGAGCTTGAAAGTGGATTTTTTCAGGTCTTCAGATACTCGTCATATTATATCAAAATACTCAGAAAAGGGAATACAATTCATCCTCATTAACCGCTTTTCGATCCGAGCACATCAAAAAATTGACTTTATTGTCTTATTGACTAGATACATTTGGTGAGCTTGAAAGTGGATTTTTTCAGGTCTTCAGATACTCGTCATATTATATCAAAATACTCAGAAAAGGGAATACAATTCATCCTCATTAACCGCTTTTCGATCCGAGCACATCAAAAAATTGACTTTAAAGACCCTTTCTAGGCCAATCTAGATACATTTGGTGAGCTTGAAAGTGGATTTTTTCAGGTCTTCAGATACTCGTCATATTATATCAAAATACTCAGAAAAGGGAATACAATTCATCCTCATTAACCGCTTTTCGATCCGAGCACATCAAAAAATTGACTTTATTGTCTTATTGACTAGATACATTTGGTGAGCTTGAAAGTGGATTTTTTCAGGTCTTCAGATACTCGTCATATTATATCAAAATACTCAGAAAAGGGAATACAATTCATCCTCATTAACCGCTTTTCGATCCGAGCACATCAAAAAATTGACTTTAAAGACCCTTTCTAGGCCAATCTAGATACATTTGGTGAGCTTGAAAGTGGATTTTTTCAGGTCTTCAGATACTCGTCATATTATATCAAAATACTCAGAAAAGGGAATACAATTCATCCTCATTAACCGCTTTTCGATCCGAGCACATCAAAAAATTGACTTTATTGTCTTATTGACTAGATACATTTGGTGAGCTTGAAAGTGGATTTTTTCAGGTCTTCAGATACTCGTCATATTATATCAAAATACTCAGAAAAGGGAATACAATTCATCCTCATTAACCGCTTTTCGATCCGAGCACATCAAAAAATTGACTTTATTGTCTTATTGACTAGATACATTTGGTGAGCTTGAAAGTGGATTTTTTCAGGTCTTCAGATACTCGTCATATTATATCAAAATACTCAGAAAAGGGAATACAATTCATCCTCATTAACCGCTTTTCGATCCGAGCACATCAAAAAATTGACTTTATTGTCTTATTGACTAGATACATTTGGTGAGCTTGAAAGTGGATTTTTTCAGGTCTTCAGATACTCGTCATATTATATCAAAATACTCAGAAAAGGGAATACAATTCATCCTCATTAACCGCTTTTCGATCCGAGCACATCAAAAAATTGACTTTAAAGACCCTTTCTAGGCCAATCTAGATACATTTGGTGAGCTTGAAAGTGGATTTTTTCAGGTCTTCAGATACTCGTCATATTATATCAAAATACTCAGAAAAGGGAATACAATTCATCCTCATTAACCGCTTTTCGATCCGAGCACATCAAAAAATTGACTTTAAAGACCCTTTCTAGGCCAATCTAGATACATTTGGTGAGCTTGAAAGTGGATTTTTTCAGGTCTTCAGATACTCGTCATATTATATCAAAATACTCAGAAAAGGGAATACAATTCATCCTCATTAACCGCTTTTCGATCCGAGCACATCAAAAAATTGACTTTAAAGACCCTTTCTAGGCCAATCTAGATACATTTGGTGAGCTTGAAAGTGGATTTTTTCAGGTCTTCAGATACTCGTCATATTATATCAAAATACTCAGAAAAGGGAATACAATTCATCCTCATTAACCGCTTTTCGATCCGAGCACATCAAAAAATTGACTTTAAAGACCCTTTCTAGGCCAATCTAGATACATTTGGTGAGCTTGAAAGTGGATTTTTTCAGGTCTTCAGATACTCGTCATATTATATCAAAATACTCAGAAAAGGGAATACAATTCATCCTCATTAACCGCTTTTCGATCCGAGCACATCAAAAAATTGACTTTATTGTCTTATTGACTAGATACATTTGGTGAGCTTGAAAGTGGATTTTTTCAGGTCTTCAGATACTCGTCATATTATATCAAAATACTCAGAAAAGGGAATACAATTCATCCTCATTAACCGCTTTTCGATCCGAGCACATCAAAAAATTGACTTTAAAGACCCTTTCTAGGCCAATCTAGATACATTTGGTGAGCTTGAAAGTGGATTTTTTCAGGTCTTCAGATACTCGTCATATTATATCAAAATACTCAGAAAAGGGAATACAATTCATCCTCATTAACCGCTTTTCGATCCGAGCACATCAAAAAATTGACTTTAAAGACCCTTTCTAGGCCAATCTAGATACATTTGGTGAGCTTGAAAGTGGATTTTTTCAGGTCTTCAGATACTCGTCATATTATATCAAAATACTCAGAAAAGGGAATACAATTCATCCTCATTAACCGCTTTTCGATCCGAGCACATCAAAAAATTGACTTTAAAGACCCTTTCTAGGCCAATCTAGATACATTTGGTGAGCTTGAAAGTGGATTTTTTCAGGTCTTCAGATACTCGTCATATTATATCAAAATACTCAGAAAAGGGAATACAATTCATCCTCATTAACCGGTTTTCGATCCGAGCACATCAAAAAATTGACTTTAAAGACCCTTTCTAGGCCAATCTAGATACATTTGGTGAGCTTGAAAGTGGATTTTTTCAGGTCTTCAGATACTCGTCATATTATATCAAAATACTCAGAAAAGGGAATACAATTCATCCTCATTAACCGCTTTTCGATCCGAGCACATCAAAAAATTGACTTTATTGTCTTATTGACTAGATACATTTGGTGAGCTTGAAAGTGGATTTTTTCAGGTCTTCAGATACTCGTCATATTATATCAAAATACTCAGAAAAGGGAATACAATTCATCCTCATTAACCGCTTTTCGATCCGAGCACATCAAAAAATTGACTTTATTGTCTTATTGACTAGATACATTTGGTGAGCTTGAAAGTGGATTTTTTCAGGTCTTCAGATACTCGTCATATTATATCAAAATACTCAGAAAAGGGAATACAATTCATCCTCATTAACCGCTTTTCGATCCGAGCACATCAAAAAATTGACTTTATTGTCTTATTGACTAGATACATTTGGTGAGCTTGAAAGTGGATTTTTTCAGGTCTTCAGATACTCGTCATATTATATCAAAATACTCAGAAAAGGGAATACAATTCATCCTCATTAACCGCTTTTCGATCCGAGCACATCAAAAAATTGACTTTATTGTCTTATTGACTAGATACATTTGGTGAGCTTGAAAGTGGATTTTTTCAGGTCTTCAGATACTCGTCATATTATATCAAAATACTCAGAAAAGGGAATACAATTCATCCTCATTAACCGCTTTTCGATCCGAGCACATCAAAAAATTGACTTTATTGTCTTATTGACTAGATACATTTGGTGAGCTTGAAAGTGGATTTTTTCAGGTCTTCAGATACTCGTCATATTATATCAAAATACTCAGAAAAGGGAATACAATTCATCCTCATTAACCGCTTTTCGATCCGAGCACATCAAAAAATTGACTTTATTGTCTTATTGACTAGATACATTTGGTGAGCTTGAAAGTGGATTTTTTCAGGTCTTCAGATACTCGTCATATTATATCAAAATACTCAGAAAAGGGAATACAATTCATCCTCATTAACCGCTTTTCGATCCGAGCACATCAAAAAATTGACTTTATTGTCTTATTGACTAGATACATTTGGTGAGCTTGAAAGTGGATTTTTTCAGGTCTTCAGATACTCGTCATATTATATCAAAATACTCAGAAAAGGGAATACAATTCATCCTCATTAACCGCTTTTCGATCCGAGCACATCAAAAAATTGACTTTATTGTCTTATTGACTAGATACATTTGGTGAGCTTGAAAGTGGATTTTTTCAGGTCTTCAGATACTCGTCATATTATATCAAAATACTCAGAAAAGGGAATACAATTCATCCTCATTAACCGCTTTTCGATCCGAGCACATCAAAAAATTGACTTTATTGTCTTATTGACTAGATACATTTGGTGAGCTTGAAAGTGGATTTTTTCAGGTCTTCAGATACTCGTCATATTATATCAAAATACTCAGAAAAGGGAATACAATTCATCCTCATTAACCGCTTTTCGATCCGAGCACATCAAAAAATTGACTTTATTGTCTTATTGACTAGATACATTTGGTGAGCTTGAAAGTGGATTTTTTCAGGTCTTCAGATACTCGTCATATTATATCAAAATACTCAGAAAAGGGAATACAATTCATCCTCATTAACCGCTTTTCGATCCGAGCACATCAAAAAATTGACTTTAAAGACCCTTTCTAGGCCAATCTAGATACATTTGGTGAGCTTGAAAGTGGATTTTTTCAGGTCTTCAGATACTCGTCATATTATATCAAAATACTCAGAAAAGGGAATACAATTCATCCTCATTAACCGCTTTTCGATCCGAGCACATCAAAAAATTGACTTTATTGTCTTATTGACTAGTGAGCTTGAAAGTGGATTTTTTCAGGTCTTCAGATACTCGTCATATTATATCAAAATACTCAGAAAAGGGAATACAATTCATCCTCATTAACCGCTTTTCGATCCGAGCACATCAAAAAATTGACTTTATTGTCTTATTGACTAGATACATTTGGTGAGCTTGAAAGTGGATTTTTTCAGGTCTTCAGATACTCGTCATATTATATCAAAATACTCAGAAAAGGGAATACAATTCATCCTCATTAACCGCTTTTCGATCCGAGCACATCAAAAAATTGACTTTATTGTCTTATTGACTAGATACATTTGGTGAGCTTGAAAGTGGATTTTTTCAGGTCTTCAGATACTCGTCATATTATATCAAAATACTCAGAAAAGGGAATACAATTCATCCTCATTAACCGCTTTTCGATCCGAGCACATCAAAAAATTGACTTTAAAGACCCTTTCTAGGCCAATCTAGATACATTTGGTGAGCTTGAAAGTGGATTTTTTCAGGTCTTCAGATACTCGTCATATTATATCAAAATACTCAGAAAAGGGAATACAATTCATCCTCATTAACCGCTTTTCGATCCGAGCACATCAAAAAATTGACTTTAAAGACCCTTTCTAGGCCAATCTAGATACATTTGGTGAGCTTGAAAGTGGATTTTTTCAGGTCTTCAGATACTCGTCATATTATATCAAAATACTCAGAAAAGGGAATACAATTCATCCTCATTAACCGCTTTTCGATCCGAGCACATCAAAAAATTGACTTTAAAGACCCTTTCTAGGCCAATCTAGATACATTTGGTGAGCTTGAAAGTGGATTTTTTCAGGTCTTCAGATACTCGTCATATTATATCAAAATACTCAGAAAAGGGAATACAATTCATCCTCATTAACCGCTTTTCGATCCGAGCACATCAAAAAATTGACTTTAAAGACCCTTTCTAGGCCAATCTAGATACATTTGGTGAGCTTGAAAGTGGATTTTTTCAGGTCTTCAGATACTCGTCATATTATATCAAAATACTCAGAAAAGGGAATACAATTCATCCTCATTAACCGCTTTTCGATCCGAGCACATCAAAAAATTGACTTTATTGTCTTATTGACTAGATACATTTGGTGAGCTTGAAAGTGGATTTTTTCAGGTCTTCAGATACTCGTCATATTATATCAAAATACTCAGAAAAGGGAATACAATTCATCCTCATTAACCGCTTTTCGATCCGAGCACATCAAAAAATTGACTTTATTGTCTTATTGACTAGATACATTTGGTGAGCTTGAAAGTGGATTTTTTCAGGTCTTCAGATACTCGTCATATTATATCAAAATACTCAGAAAAGGGAATACAATTCATCCTCATTAACCGCTTTTCGATCCGAGCACATCAAAAAATTGACTTTATTGTCTTATTGACTAGATACATTTGGTGAGCTTGAAAGTGGATTTTTTCAGGTCTTCAGATACTCGTCATATTATATCAAAATACTCAGAAAAGGGAATACAATTCATCCTCATTAACCGCTTTTCGATCCGAGCACATCAAAAAATTGACTTTAAAGACCCTTTCTAGGCCAATCTAGATACATTTGGTGAGCTTGAAAGTGGATTTTTTCAGGTCTTCAGATACTCGTCATATTATATCAAAATACTCAGAAAAGGGAATACAATTCATCCTCATTAACCGCTTTTCGATCCGAGCACATCAAAAAATTGACTTTAAAGACCCTTTCTAGGCCAATCTAGATACATTTGGTGAGCTTGAAAGTGGATTTTTTCAGGTCTTCAGATACTCGTCATATTATATCAAAATACTCAGAAAAGGGAATACAATTCATCCTCATTAACCGCTTTTCGATCCGAGCACATCAAAAAATTGACTTTATTGTCTTATTGACTAGATACATTTGGTGAGCTTGAAAGTGGATTTTTTCAGGTCTTCAGATACTCGTCATATTATATCAAAATACTCAGAAAAGGGAATACAATTCATCCTCATTAACCGCTTTTCGATCCGAGCACATCAAAAAATTGACTTTAAAGACCCTTTCTAGGCCAATCTAGATACATTTGGTGAGCTTGAAAGTGGATTTTTTCAGGTCTTCAGATACTCGTCATATTATATCAAAATACTCAGAAAAGGGAATACAATTCATCCTCATTAACCGCTTTTCGATCCGAGCACATCAAAAAATTGACTTTAAAGACCCTTTCTAGGCCAATCTAGATACATTTGGTGAGCTTGAAAGTGGATTTTTTCAGGTCTTCAGATACTCGTCATATTATATCAAAATACTCAGAAAAGGGAATACAATTCATCCTCATTAACCGCTTTTCGATCCGAGCACATCAAAAAATTGACTTTATTGTCTTATTGACTAGATACATTTGGTGAGCTTGAAAGTGGATTTTTTCAGGTCTTCAGATACTCGTCATATTATATCAAAATACTCAGAAAAGGGAATACAATTCATCCTCATTAACCGCTTTTCGATCCGAGCACATCAAAAAATTGACTTTAAAGACCCTTTCTAGGCCAATCTAGATACATTTGGTGAGCTTGAAAGTGGATTTTTTCAGGTCTTCAGATACTCGTCATATTATATCAAAATACTCAGAAAAGGGAATACAATTCATCCTCATTAACCGCTTTTCGATCCGAGCACATCAAAAAATTGACTTTAAAGACCCTTTCTAGGCCAATCTAGATACATTTGGTGAGCTTGAAAGTGGATTTTTTCAGGTCTTCAGATACTCGTCATATTATATCAAAATACTCAGAAAAGGGAATACAATTCATCCTCATTAACCGCTTTTCGATCCGAGCACATCAAAAAATTGACTTTATTGTCTTATTGTCTAGATACATTTGGTGAGCTTGAAAGTGGATTTTTTCAGGTCTTCAGATACTCGTCATATTATATCAAAATACTCAGAAAAGGGAATACAATTCATCCTCATTAACCGCTTTTCGATCCGAGCACATCAAAAAATTGACTTTAAAGACCCTTTCTAGGCCAATCTAGATACATTTGGTGAGCTTGAAAGTGGATTTTTTCAGGTCTTCAGATACTCGTCATATTATATCAAAATACTCAGAAAAGGGAATACAATTCATCCTCATTAACCGCTTTTCGATCCGAGCACATCAAAAAATTGACTTTATTGTCTTATTGACTAGATACATTTGGTGAGCTTGAAAGTGGATTTTTTCAGGTCTTCAGATACTCGTCATATTATATCAAAATACTCAGAAAAGGGAATACAATTCATCCTCATTAACCGCTTTTCGATCCGAGCACATCAAAAAATTGACTTTATTGTCTTATTGACTAGATACATTTGGTGAGCTTGAAAGTGGATTTTTTCAGGTCTTCAGATACTCGTCATATTATATCAAAATACTCAGAAAAGGGAATACAATTCATCCTCATTAACCGCTTTTCGATCCGAGCACATCAAAAAATTGACTTTATTGTCTTATTGACTAGATACATTTGGTGAGCTTGAAAGTGGATTTTTTCAGGTCTTCAGATACTCGTCATATATATCAAAATACTCAGAAAAGGGAATACAATTCATCCTCATTAACCGCTTTTCGATCCGAGCACATCAAAAAATTGACTTTAAAGACCCTTTCTAGGCCAATCTAGATACATTTGGTGAGCTTGAAAGTGGATTTTTTCAGGTCTTCAGATACTCGTCATATTATATCAAAATACTCAGAAAGGGAATACAATTCATCCTCATTAACCGCTTTTCGATCCGAGCACATCAAAAAATTGACTTTAAAGACCCTTTCTAGGCCAATCTAGATACATTTGGTGAGCTTGAAAGTGGATTTTTTCAGGTCTTCAGATACTCGTCATATTATATCAAAATACTCAGAAAAGGGAATACAATTCATCCTCATTAACCGCTTTTCGATCCGAGCACATCAAAAAATTGACTTTATTGTCTTATTGTCTAGATACATTTGGTGAGCTTGAAAGTGGATTTTTTCAGGTCTTCAGATACTCGTCATATTATATCAAAATACTCAGAAAAGGGAATACAATTCATCCTCATTAACCGCTTTTCGATCCGAGCACATCAAAAAATTGACTTTAAAGACCCTTTCTAGGCCAATCTAGATACATTTGGTGAGCTTGAAAGTGGATTTTTTCAGGTCTTCAGATACTCGTCATATTATATCAAAATACTCAGAAAAGGGAATACAATTCATCCTCATTAACCGCTTTTCGATCCGAGCACATCAAAAAATTGACTTTATTGTCTTATTGACTAGATACATTTGGTGAGCTTGAAAGTGGATTTTTTCAGGTCTTCAGATACTCGTCATATTATATCAAAATACTCAGAAAAGGGAATACAATTCATCCTCATTAACCGCTTTTCGATCCGAGCACATCAAAAAATTGACTTTATTGTCTTATTGACTAGATACATTTGGTGAGCTTGAAAGTGGATTTTTTCAGGTCTTCAGATACTCGTCATATTATATCAAAATACTCAGAAAAGGGAATACAATTCATCCTCATTAACCGCTTTTCGATCCGAGCACATCAAAAAATTGACTTTATTGTCTTATTGACTAGATACATTTGGTGAGCTTGAAAGTGGATTTTTTCAGGTCTTCAGATACTCGTCATATTATATCAAAATACTCAGAAAAGGGAATACAATTCATCCTCATTACCGCTTTTCGATCCGAGCACATCAAAAAATTGACTTTAAAGACCCTTTCTAGGCCAATCTAGATACATTTGGTGAGCTTGAAAGTGGATTTTTTCAGGTCTTCAGATACTCGTCATATTATATCAAAATACTCAGAAAAGGGAATACAATTCATCCTCATTAACCGCTTTTCGATCCGAGCACATCAAAAAATTGACTTTAAAGACCCTTTCTAGGCCAATCTAGATACATTTGGTGAGCTTGAAAGTGGATTTTTTCAGGTCTTCAGATACTCGTCATATTATATCAAAATACTCAGAAAAGGGAATACAATTCATCCTCATTAACCGCTTTTCGATCCGAGCACATCAAAAAATTGACTTTATTGTCTTATTGTCTAGATACATTTGGTGAGCTTGAAAGTGGATTTTTTCAGGTCTTCAGATACTCGTCATATTATATCAAAATACTCAGAAAAGGGAATACAATTCATCCTCATTAACCGCTTTTCGATCCGAGCACATCAAAAAATTGACTTTATTGTCCTTATTGAACTAGATACATTGGTGAGCTTGAAAGTGGATTTTTTCAGGTCTTCAGATACTCGTCATATTATATCAAAATACTCAGAAAAGGGAATACAATTCATCCTCATTAACCGCTTTTCGATCCGAGCACATCAAAAAATTGACTTTAAAGTCCCTTTCTAGCCAATCTAGATACATTTGGTGAGCTTGAAAGTGGATTTTTTCAGGTCTTCAGATACTCGTCATATTATATCAAAATACTCAGAAAAGGGAATACAATTCATCCTCATTAACCGCTTTTCGATCCGAGCACATCAAAAAATTGACTTTATTGTCTTATTGTCTAGATACATTTGGTGAGCTTGAAAGTGGATTTTTTCAGGTCTTCAGATACTCGTCATATTATATCAAAATACTCAGAAAAGGAATACAATTCATCTCAGTAACCGCTTT